>VMBQ01002352.1:398198-422610 GCA_007657795.1 Dreissena rostriformis
ACAAGAAGGTGACTGAGACAATAGCCCATTATGTATTAACCCTTTGAGCGCTGGAACCGGATTTTGAAGGCCTTTGCAAACAGTTTGGATCCAGATGAGACGCCACAGAACGTGGCGTCTCATCAGGATCCAAACTGTTTGCTATTCTGATAGTGGTCTTAGAAAAAAAATCGAAGAAAATGCTAATTTTAGAAATTCAGCAGACGACATTTTAGCAGACGACAAATTTCCCAGCATGCAAAGGGTTAATCACGATTATATACAACTATTTTAGTGTATACCAATCAAACTCCAATATTTCGTCATAATACTCGTTATCTAAAATAGAGAAGTCTAAAGAATGCTCTATATTTGTACATGTATATTCTTAAGAACGAACTCCCAGACGCCGAATGCAGAGACTGCTGAATAAAAAGTAGTATATTAAGCATTTTTTTTTTCCAGAAATACCCACAACAATAACAGAACTGTCGAATGTGCCTGACGTTTCGGAATTGCGCTAGACGGCTCAATTTATATTCTGTTGGTGTCCAAAAATATGTTTCTATCCTAAGAAAACATCCAACATAAATAGTGGGTGCATGTCCTTAAATATCTATTGATACGTATTATTATTTTGAAGACAACGGTAGAATTGACGTCAGCTTTGTATCCGAATTTGTCTAGAATCAAGAGCTTTACTATTATCTACTCAACTGACCATATGAAGTTTTATAAACAGTGTAATAACATAGGCGGAGAAAGAGAGGGGCAGAAAAAGCGTGGCGGAGAAAGAGAGGGGCAGAAAAAGCGTGCCCTTCTACCATCAACCCCACCCATAAAATGTGCTAATGCACTTCCATGAAAATTATGTGATGTGATGACTTTGTGAAATTAAGTTTCTTTACGTAATTGGTACAAATAATGTGTGAGGCGTCACATTCGCAAAATTTCTGCTTTTCGTTGACATAACAAGATTTCGACAGTTAAACATAAAATAGCAAATGAAGGCAGAATGTCTTCTTCACCAATATAGGAAACACATTCCTTCTGACAAAACAGTCAAATGACGTTTCGTTTGACTCCATGGACTCACTCAAAAAGAAAGCAAAAGGTATATCATACCATATATATATATATATTAAAAATTGAGTACATAAATAAATTCACAACGTTTCATTGTCAAGTCTTTTTTGCAACTTACGAATTTTTTCCCCACATTTTTTGTCTCATCGCTTTTTCTGCTCCCAACCCATAAATATGCCTATGATTGTAAGCCGCAAACCACTCGATGAAATCCGCTATTTATTTTGTTTTCCACATTAAATGTGTGTGTCCAGTTTATGTCTATATAAGTACTTGTTAAACAGTTTTTTTTTTTATAATTTACAGGGACTAGTACTTTTCAATTACTCGTTTGGCTCAACTCGTCAACGATTCTCGACAACGATTTGTTTATGATAAATTGAGATGTCATTGTATGTTTATTTCAAAACAAACACACGAACAAAGTAATTGTGAATGATATTTTGAGAGCAGAGTTCATAGTTTTATTATTTCTGAGATTAAACAAACGACAGCAATATTATAAATGAAAGTTCCACCTATCAAAACAAACGAACACAGGACAAGCGCCATTTAAATAACACAATGATTATTTTTTATAGACTGGGCTTTGTCTGGGGTTGTTTTTTTTCCCAGAAATTAACATGCAAAATAGACTGACTGAATTTCTCGACATTCGCCATTAACATTTCTATCGAAGGAGAACAATGAAATAGTATTGTATGATACTCTTTTTTTCAATCATAATGTTCCACGTTTGTTAGAATCTTAAACACCGTGATGCTTATCCAAAGTCGGTATATATGTGCTTGAGAAACATAGAAACTAAATATTAGTAGAAGCTTCGTTTATATTTAAGTGACACATAGTACACACATATGAGCGCGTCACGGAAAATGGGTCTTATGCCATATGCGACCAGCGAAGCTCCTGACCGCTAACGAGACCACGAAACCTTGCATGACTTTATAGAGGACAGGTGGCCTCTGCAGACTGCGCGATTGTATAGGCTGGGTAGGAGCTGCGATGGACGCATATGGTGTAAGAGCGTTGAGAACTAGTTAAACTGTACACACAGTCTGTTTTCTCGTTTTATTACAAAAAGCCCTAAATACATAAATCAAATGGATTAATAAAATATTGTATGGTAACTTAATTGCATTTCAATCAACAACTGATGACCGAGATCCCAAACTTAATGCATGTGCGTTAACCCTTTGAGCGCTGGAACCGGATTTTGAAGGCCTTTGCAAACAGTTTGGATCCAGATGAGACGCCACAGAACGTGGCGTCTCATCAGGATCCAAACTGTTTGCTATTCTGGCAGTGGTCTTACAAAAAAAATCGAAGAAAATGCTAATTTTAGAAATTCAGCAGACGACATTTTAGCAGACGACAATTTTCCCAGCATGCAAAGGGTTAAGTGTCGTCCCAGAGTGAGGCTCAAATAAAAGTGGTAGTAAATGTCATATTATGTGGATTTGTTTTATTATTTTGAAGCAGACTTCCGGTAATACCATATTGGTAAACATGTATGAATGGCTTCATATAGATTATTATAATAATTATTATTTTCAAGATGCATCTTATATATTCTTGATTGGCTTATATTTAGGACGTGAATTTTGAGATGTATTAAAAGAGTATTTCCGTACATCCGTACTAGATGTGACAAACCCATTTGATTTTTGTGTGAACATGGTAAACAGCCAGATGACATTGGATACATTGTTACTTCGGCATTGTATTGAAAAATATTACAAGTCGCGAATTTATATGTCTCAGATGAAAAGATGTTTTTATGCGTCTGCTCAGAAATCGTGTGGGAAAGCAAGAATTCGAGAGCACAAGGTGAGAATACGGTCGTGGGAAGGTAGCGAATGTGATATATGTCCAATTAGTATTTCATTATTGTATTTGACAGTTCATGGACCATTTGACATCGAATTAATTGACAATATGCTTGAACAAAAAGTGTCGTTTTGGATAAGTTCTATAAATCTGATAAACTCAAGAAATTATGTCGTCGTCGTTGTTGCTGTTGTTAAATTTAATGGCATTGTTCACACTTTGGCAAAATGTCAAATTTCAAAACAATCGTCAAAGACTCAAACAAGAAATAAAATATGATTTTCAAACAAGTGGAATTACACTCCTTACTCAGAAAATGTCAAAATATCGGTTCGTTTGTGGATCATGATTAATTTAAATCGGTAACATAAAAATAAACGTTTGTAACCCTTGTCATCGATAATTTGGAAAATACTTTTATTACTAAAAAGGCATTTGCAATTATCAACAACCCATTGACCATCGCCACCGCCATCTTTATAATCATCATCATTATCATCATTATCAACAGCATCATCAGCAGCAGCAGCAGCAGCATCTTCATCATCATCTTCATCAGCAGCAGCATCATCAGCAGCAGCAGCATCAACATCATCATCATCACTGACACCACAATCATCAGTACCACCGTCATAATCATATTTTTTCTATACGTACACCAGTGAAACACTTCTACTTCACGTCACTCACGTGAAAAGTCAATGAAATCGCCATGCCGCTGAAAGTAATTGACAATATGGCGTCTAGGTGTTCTGCGACATTAGGAAGACGCAGGACAGAAATTCTGTTAATGAATAAATAATGAAGCAGATTCCCTAAAGAATATGTTTATCAATCTTTCAAATCTAGGGAACTTCCTACAAGCTTTTAAATAATGAAGTTGCGTTATCCGTTCTAGGAAGACTTCAATAACAGTGTTTGTCCGCCACAGGGGCGCGATGATATTATTAATATTATAAAACATTTATCAATGATCACTGTTATCTACATCTGTAGAGACGCATTATGCGCATGCGTGATTCGACTAACTTTCAGCACCAATAGTAACACTTAATGGTTAATGTATATTTACCGCACGCCGTTAACCGCGAAGCACATGTCTATTGAAATATTGTATAACTTCAAATATTGTTCCTCTTACTGTATACCTGTATTCCTGAGATGTAAATAAAGTTGTGTTCTGTTCGGTTCTGTTATTCGTCAACGGCAATGTATTGCAGATGAAGTTCAGTGTGTTGTTCGTCAATGGTTCAATTGAAGTGCATTGTGTTGTGTGTCAGTACCTCAGCTGAAGTTCATTGTTTTGTGTCCGTGGTTCTGTTAGAGTTGAGTGTGTTGTTATTCATTTTGTTTCAGTTGACGTTCATTGTGTTGTTTGTCAGTGTTTCAGTTTATTGATGTGTCTGTTACTTGTTCAGTTTAAGTTAATTTTGTTTTTTTGTCACTGTGTTTGTCACTGGTTCGGCTGAAGTTCAGTATGTTGTTCGTCAGTGGTTCAGTTGAAGTCGAGTGCGTTGTTATTCAGGGGATCGATTGAAGTTCATTGTGTTGTGTGTCAGTTGTTCATTGCTTGCTTCATGGTGCCTGGGCCAGTCATCATGCGTCATCTTATGAGGTTACAGTTTTAGTTTTATAGTTGATTATAGTCTCATCCAATATTTACAATTTTCATAATGCATATATAAAACAAAAAGCTATAGATAAAACATTGGCCATTCATAAAATGAATTATAAGAGACTTATTTAACGCTTATCAATGTACTTTACATGACTATCATGATTTTACATGGTAAAAACTACATTACCACCAACGACCCTATCAAGAATGCCATACACTTGTTTCAATATACTACATGCCACATCATTTTGTGTCCCTCCGTGGGCCATTAGAAAGTAATGCATATTTTTAAAGAGTTACTTTTCTCTTCTGGTTAAAAACAATTAAGCGATCGGATCCATGCTTTTTGTGGTTATTTCCTAAATCCTATATGTGTGCAACATTTTGGTGAATTATTATGGGGAATTGAAAGATGAACGTTTTTTTTGTGCGTTCATTTAAGTACTGTGCTTTTGTCGAAACCCAACTGCCAAAACCATGTTTATCGAGGCTGCGCGCATTTGGGCGAAATTTAATTTCCTCGGAAGTTGCGAGAAAGTATCTTTTTAGTAAAATTATTGGACGAGGACAGACACATCTTCAAAATAATACCAGGTTGTAAAATTTGATATATATGACATGATGGAAAATGCCTTGAAAGTCGGCAGTTTTTTAATGGAACCATATGGGAATTGGAATAAATGTAATTCAACCTACGATATCCTTCTTATAAATCATATTCATAGTACATTCAACGCAATTATACACTTTCACTATAGACTACATTTAATACGTGCATCACTCTCATTCCATATATTAACGACTAAAGGAGAGTAAATGCATTATCGCTTCCTTTTTTTCTTTTATAATACCTTTCAAATAAATGACATAGAAACTCGGCGTCGCATTGACGGCACGCAAAAGCGATAAAAAGATAACAAAAATGCAATAACAAGAAATTAATAGAGTTTCACAATACCTTCATCGCCCAAGATATAGCGTTAATGAAGCACGCGTAACGGTGAGAAATAGAAAATACAAGAAACAAAACAATACAATATTACTGCGAATGACAGATACTTCATTTGAATTAATGGCCGAGTCGCTTTCTAGGGACCTCAGGATGATATCGCATCCAATCTTGGCTAAAAGCAACTATTACCGATCAAGGATGGTTCCCGACCCTCGGGATTTCGGCGGTCCTATTCATTACCTGTGATTCCCGGAGACGATAACCCCCAATGCATTGATTAATGATGTTCAAAGGTAACGTGCGAACTTTCGCTCTTAAAAAACCATCTCCGAGAAAATTAAATACATTGGTTTTGCACTTCTAAATTACTTTTATATTTCTGTCGATCGTGGACAATAAAGCAATCAAGGTTGATAAGAGGCTTTGTTTTATCACAAAACCTTCACAGAGGTGTGCAATCTTAACAGTCAGTCACACTAATGTCGTTTTGTTTCGCAGTGCTAAAACGGTCGCCACCTATGTGCAAAATAAGGGGAAAATGGTTTGAGTGAACGTTTTTTTTTCCATCATATAGACGACCTTTTTCCTCCAATGCAGCCTAAATATCCATATTACCCCGGTATGACATGGGTCACAAAAACAGGAGTTCTTGCCCATTGTATCTGTATCGAACGACAGAAACTGTAGAAATTTTGGCGGAAACTAAAATAGGATAATAGCAGAATTGTTGAGGCTGGCCGAGTTAAATCTGTTTGACCCGCGTCATGCGGAAACGGGTTTTATACCATATGCAGCCGGCGTAGCTCCAGCCCAGTCTGTTCAAACGTGTAGTGTGGTCATAAGCTACGCTGTCCGCTATAAAGTCAAGCAAAGTTTCGCGGTCTGATTAGCGGACAGGGTAGCTTCTTACCAGACTGCGCGATGTCGCATGCTGGGCTTGAGATACGCCTGCCGCATATGGCATAAGATCCATTTTCGCATGAAGAGACACATTTTATGAATATTTTCTACCAGGGGTTTGAACATTCTCAAAGCCAGGTATATATCGACCTTTGTACAGCCTTCGCGAGTCTGAATAGACACCATTTTCATGCCCTAAAAAACGAAGGCGTGAAAATATAAATCAACATCATGGAAAGGGGCTGATAAGTACACTTATGCATGAATCCAGCCTGTTAAGCACATCGTTTTTCGAAACGTACTTTGTGCCAAAGCAAGTTCGGTGTTGGTCATATCTGTGATGATGATGACGATGGTTATTGACGAGAACGATTATGATTATACGATTAAGCATGCGAAGTCGGCGAAGATTGTAATGTTTGATAGTGGTGGTGACCATGATGAGACTTTGACAGACAAACAGACATAATGTTTTATTGACGTGAACTTTACATACAGTTTTTTTGTCATTTACAAATAATTATACATTTCATTATGTCAACGTGCGTACCAAGTATCATATTGATTGCGTAAAGATTATATACATACAAACATGAATTTAAATATTCAATTGAACAAAAAATGATTTGTTTTACAAAAAATAAAATAATCAAATATAATGTTAGTGTTTTGCTAGACTAACATATACAGATGATGAATAAAATGAATATAATTTTTAAACCATGATGACGAGGGCGATACTGATTATACGATTAAGTATGCAAAGTCGGCGAAAATTGTGGTGTTTATGCTAGTGATGATGCCAATGATGGCACTGTGGTTTTACATCATGATGGTGAAACTTTAGCTTATGATTATGCTGATAATTGTGAAAATACTTCAGCTTATAAGCATGATGATACCGATCGCCGTGGCCTAGTGGATAAGGCGTCCGCCTTGGGATCGGGAGGTCGTAGGTTCGAGCCCCATGGGGAGCGTTTGTCTAAGGATGGATGTTTGTCATGGGACTTGTTCCGATTAGGCCGGCTCGTGAGCCGCGAGCGTTAAACATGAATGGTTACCGACTTCTATCCGCCTGGCGCCTGGCATAGTGATAGGAGTTGGGAGGTACATGGTATACAAAAAAGGTGTCTCATAAGTCAAATTGGCTGGCCCTTTCAATAGGGGTGACACTATAATAAAAAAGACCTTTTACCTTTTTGCTGCTGCTGCGGATGATGAAACTGCCAACGGAGCACAGCTTGTGATTTTGATTGTGAGGATTATGGTGATCGTTTCGATAATTGTGACTTACGTGTTGAAAACACTGAGACTTTTGCCAATCGGTGTTATTTAACGTCTGGTGGCATTAAAATTGCATGAATCCAGAGCAAAAAGAACAGCCAACGACTGGATGTCGAAAACAGAGCCTGTGATTAAGTGTCTTTGTAGCCCATTGTTTTCATCGGTTCCACTTAATGCACTCTAATGTTTTCATTGTAAATTAATCGGCCGTATTTCATCGGCACGTTCCTAATAACGGCGCCGTAGCGTTTTGATCAATTATACCTGAAGTTTGAAGACAGATAATTAATTTCTTCACTTGATATGACACATTAAATATTTCTTCTTCTGAATGCCTGGGGAGCAATAATATTGGTGAGATCCGAAGGCTGCGGACATCGCCATAGCAACCGTCCTCAAGAACGCGCGCGCAACAGGCATACAGCGACCGAGGCTCCTCGTGCGCCTTAGATTGTCGTCTGCTGACTTATTAAAGTTCTGTCTTCTGGCTGTTATAACGATCGATAAGGTGTTTATAAAACCCACAATCGAATCTTGTCAATCTACGAAGAAAATTTCTAGAGGGCTATTTAATATTTCATTAAGCAATTACTAGAGTAGAATAAATGGCATTCGACGCTCGTTAAATGATCTACGATATTTGGCGGAAGTGGCGTATAACACGGTACCGTCGGGCCATGCTTATGTGAAAAACATTAAGCGTCGCCGTTTAAGCGTCAACGCCACGTGTACACGGTATGGGTCAATTTGACCGTAAATGTCATTTCATGCGCCACACGTGTGGAATAACTGGGTGTCCTTTATACGCAGATTTTATGGCAGACGATGTCAATTTTTATTACTAATTGAGCGCCCGGCTTAAGATTTTAATAAAATCTGCTTTTGACGATCGTTTGAAAGTATTAGAACTATTAACACACGCATGTTTAATAAATCTTGATTAATAAGCGTTTTATTTATTTTCTTCACTGTCCAAACATGCATATCTAGCCATAAGTTCTTATTTTCCTCCAACAAATATAATGGTAGTTTTAATGTTTTAAATATAAAAAAAACACGCACGCCTTTCTTGCGACAAATTACCTTTTATTAAGTCCTGATAAAGAGTTAATTGGATGCAATAAAGATGCCTTTAAATGCTTATTTAGAATAATCAATTTGCCCAATATTTCTCATATTTGTGCAGTGGACTATTGTAATTCGCAAACACATTCTCAGCTTAAAAAATCAAAGCGGGCAGTTAATGTCCTTATGTTTTGCCCCTGCAAAACTGTAAAATTTCATAATATGATTGCTTTGCAAAAAACTGGGCGCGATCACAGAAAATATCAATTATAAGAATGCGATGCGAGAAAAGTGCGATATCAATTTGTATGCCTATGGAATAGGAGATCATATTGTTCAAATGTCGAAAATATCATTTTATGAAATGGGCCTCGCTCTGTGAAAAGGGGGTTTGATGCATGGGCGTAAAATGTCGTCCCAGATTAGCTTGTGCAGTCCGCACAGGCTAATCAGGGACGTCACTTTCCGCTTTTATGATATTTTTCGTTTAAAGAAAGTCTCTTCTTAGCAAATATCTATTTTAAGCGGAAAGTGTCGTCCCTGAATAGCCTGCGCGGACTGCACAGGCTAATCTGGGACGACACTTAACGCACATGAATTAAACCCTCTTTTTACAGAGCGAGGCTCATATATGGCCCTGCAGAACTGACTCGTATTGAGTCTGTAAATTATCAATGTCTCCTTGTTTCTCCAGAAATAATGGGCGTCCAATTCATCGGTAATCTCGAACAATAACAGAAAATTTCCACCAAAGGGTACTGGAGTCAAATTCCTTTTTCCTAGCGCTGCAATTGACGGAGCGATAATGTATGGTCTTGACATTTCCTCGCCGACATTCTGGCTCCGCTGCGGCATTTCGTGTTTCCCGCGGTTTGCTGCGGCGGAGTTGCGGTTCTTGGTCCATGAGACATGCGAAAATGGGTATTATGCAATATGCGGCCAGCGTAACTGCAAACCGGACTGACCAGTCCGTCATGAGCTACCCAGTCTGCTACAAAGTCACGCAAGATTTCGTGGTCTCATTAGCAGGCATTATGACTCCTTATCAGAGTATACGGATGCAGAGGCATATCTGGAGCTATACTGTTCGGATACGTCCTAAGGCCCATTTTCGCACGACGCTGCTTAATTTATTTTTTTGTATTAACCGTGTTAGTAGCTGTATGGATCTCGTGAGACCCGTCACATCAAGCACCGTGCTGCATATTTAGTGGGTTTTTTTTTCATTTTGATACAATTTTTCGAAGAGGCATAACAATTTAGCACAAACATTTATTATTTAAGTATTTTGTTAATTGATCTCTGTCACGTGTCCTTCAGTATCAAACTGGTCATTATATAAAACGTCTATTTTTAACCACACAATTCTGTCGTTACCTGTCGTACAAGTAATTGATACGATTGAGATGACATGGGGTTGCGTACTGGTCCTTTTTTTGTTACCAACGGTATTCAATATGTTAAATATGAGCCGCGCTCTTTGAAAACGCGGCTTTATGCACGTGCGTAAGGTGTCGTCCAAAATGAGCATGTGAGTCGAAACAGGCTTATCAGGGACGACACTTTCCGCTTTTATGGTATTTTTTTCGTTTTAAGAAACTCTCTTCTTAGCGAAAATCCAGTTAAGGCCGAAAGTGGCGTCCCTTACTAGCCTGTGCGGACTGAACAGGCTAATCTGAAACAAAACTTAAAACTTTAAGCACATACGTTAAGCACCGTTTTCTTTTCAAATGGTGTTTATGTATGTTAGATGGCCAGTTATAATACTGTGTTTAAACCCTTTAAAGAAACACGTTATTTATAAACATTAGAGATTGCATCTTCCAAAATATATGGCAATTTCTAAGAACTTGAATGGTATTAACGCTATCCGCTCGAACAACCCTCGTTTCATAGACCTTTGTCCCCTCGACCTTTTTGTTAACGTATTTATTGGTTTAAGTCTGCGGTCAGAATACTCTTTTCTTAAAAAATTCAATGTTAAAGCAATAACTTCAACAAAACATAAACGAAACATTTTAGCGCGTAGTGACCCTCATAACAATACCTTTTCTTAAAAGCCATTCCAAGGCAAACTAATTTAAACAATACAAAAGTTAGGTCATGCGATGTGTAAGAAAGAACTCGACATGAATCAAAGTTCAATGTTTTACTGACATCTTTAACTCCAACCTTCAAGCAAAACAGTAAATTTGAAGGACACAACAATGTCTTTCCGACCACACACACAAATATATTCCAAAATAAAGTCATGGCAAGTGCCCATACATCAAAGTGTGTGTTCAAATAAAAGGTGTTGATCATTCAGAGAGTGTAGTATTGCGCACCGGAAATATTTAGTATACTGTAAACTTAAACCACTTAAACATCGTAATATATTATGTCACTGAAATCTAATAATAGTCTATGGATACGAAATAAATTTCGATTTTGTAAGCAAGTCATTTAACTCTATGAACTCCTGACATTTGAGGCCGAAACATAACGCTATTATCGCAAAACGGTACATGGTGGTATGTAACCCATTATATTTTCGCTCGCCCCTCTTGCCTCGTTTTCAATTATTAATACGCAATTTATGTCAAATTAAAGGGTATTATGAGGATAGACGGACATTATGAACGGGCAGACATCTAATGATATAAAGTTACGACTATTTCTCATCTCGTGACATTTCCCGCGAGATTTGAAGAAATCCTTTTCGCCTATTATTTTGGACCGCTGTGTAATCGCATTAAGTGATTAAAGGGTATATATTGATGAAAACTAACTTCTTTTATGGTATGATGTATTAATGAGTGAGCACTGCAGACAAATACAAGATTCATAGTGCCTCTACGGGATGCCGTTTTATACAAACTGAAAAGAATGGCAGTAAGTGTTGATACATTTATAAATAATAGGGGGTAAATATAACGTATATAATTGAGTACTGTGTGCTTTCTGGTAAAGCAATACAACAACATCAACAACAACAGCACTGGAAATAGAACTTAAAGTTTGTGATAATCGCAGTCGGAGGGCATTGTCTGTCATCCTCACACATTCTTCCAGGGTTTTTTCTAATTGTCTTAATTGGATAAACAAACGTTCTGTAAGACTGCAATAGGGACACAATCATGTACCCAATAATGCCACGACCCTTAAATATTTTATTTTAGCAATATCATAATCTTTAAGTTCAGAAAAAAAAACCAATAATCATGTGTATATATAAACAATTGAGCCGCGTTCGGGAAAAACCGGACATAAAGTACCCGGTACGCACATGCTAATCAGAACCGAAACTTTCCGCCCTGACAAGATTTTCGTTTAGGAGAGCCTTCCTTTTAAACGAAAAATTTCGTAAAAGCGGAAAGTGTCGTCCCTGATAAGCCTGTCCCATGCTGGTGTTTACTTAACATTTTATTTGGAAGGAGGATTTATAACGTGAACAATACAAACTATATTTTGGTTAAATAAAGTGTTTTCTTTTGATAACACCCACAAGTCAAATCTATCTTTATGAATATAAGCGAATTATTTGGAATCTTCGTTGTCATCATTTAAAATCTCCACGCGCACGTTGTTTATTTTATTAATGTAGTAATTTAATAAATCTTTTACTTCCTATATTCCTGCCACATGTTTGCTTACATACCGTGTACTGAAACAACATACTCTAGCATAAACATGTTCCTATATGTTCCTATATGGTGGTATTTTTTTATTAAACAATAATAGTTATGAAAAAAAAAATGCTTTTGGTTACACGGCTGTGTTGAAGCACCGAGAAAGCAACTTAAGTTGTGTTGAGCATATTTGTGGCGTGTTCTGAGAAAACTGGGCAAAATCTTGTGCGTAAAGTGTCATCCCAGATTAGCCTGTGCAGTCCGCACAGGCTAATCAGGGACGACACTTTCCGCCTAAACTGGATTTTCGCTAAGAAGAGACATCATTTAAACCGAAAATTTCATAAAAACGGAAATTGTCGTCCCTGATTAGCCTGTGCGGACTGCACAGGCTAATCTGGGATGACAATTTACGCACAAGCATTTTGCCCAGTTTTCTCAGAACACGCCACATTTTACAACGCATATTTGATTAAAATAGTTTTGTTGTACTTTGTTTTCACTTATGATTGGAATACACAAAAATATATAATACATGTGTATTTAATTGATATTTGTCTGACAACATTTTTTGTTGTTGCTAATATGGGTTCTTCATAGATCGTTAAACGAAGAATGTCTCTTGAGGTGATTTCTTTTATATTAAACGGACAATTCATCAAGATTTCGGTGATATCCAAAGACAGTGCAGTGCAATTTTACCTGACTAAACATGGCTGACCGTTTGACATTGCTAAGACCGAATGACAAACTAGGCAGGCTAACATCCACTAAAGTATGACAAATTGGTGCGATCCCGTGATAAATTAGTCATTACTACTCGATTAAGACATTATTAGACCTACTTCAAGTCTAAGAAGACGACGGAGCCGTCTTCGAACACTAATTGGGTAGATTGGACGACTGATTCCACGACAAATTAGCGTAAGACTTATGACTTAAGGAGGGTTTTATTGGTGTTCAATCGACTCGTGCAGCGGAGAAAAGGAACGAAGAAAATCTCATGTAAAATCTCTTTACCTGATGATGACCTTGCTGGGCACACAGAGGAATTGTTTTTCTCTGTTAAATGTTCGTGATTTTCAAGACTATCAACATTGTCAAATGAAGGCGATGATATAGTGCGCATAGAGGAACGCTACAGGCACCACAATACCGATGTGTTGCGCCATAATCATCATGATTATAGGAATCTGGATGTCGACGTTATTTGATTATTAAACCCGAATATCCAAAGGGTTTCCAGCATTTTTTCGGAAGCTCGATGACAGATTCCAAGAACATCGCGAAGACATGACTTACTATTCTGATTTGGCCAAAAGCACCTTTATGAAACCTTTCGCATGTCTACTGGATGAACGATTTAACATTAAAACATTTGAACGTTTTTGCACGCTCAAGATACAAAGACACAACTGCAAACTACTTCCTCTGCCATCAATAAATTTCGATAGAGAAAATGTTTTCACTTCCTTGTCAAGTTTGGATTATGTGTTTGGCAAACTCCACGAAGCGGTTATCTCCCCACGGCTTCTGGCGATAACCACTGTCATCACAAACTATGTTTTTGTATTATGTTATGAAAAGTAGTCTTTTCTTTTATATTTTGAAAATAGTGTATAAGTTTAGGTTCATTATAAAACGTAAAAATACCAAAATAAAAAAGTAAACATTACATCAGGAAAATTTAAAACGGCTATTATCACGTGGTTGGAATATATGTTCGGAACCAGTCGAATCTGTGCGCGAATATATGTTCGGAACCAGTCGAATCTCTGCGCGAATATATGTTCGGAACCAGTCGAATCTCTGCGCGAAGGTTGTGTTTGTGGTTGTTGGTTTGATTCCTTCTCAAACCATTAAAAATGTCTTCAAACGTTTTAAACTGAACATCATTGAAGTAATTTTAAACTAAGGTACCTTACTCCCGTAAAATTGATGTAAATGTATATTGACAGTAAAGGGGTTGATTTTGTTAATTTAACATTTAATTGTATAATCATGATCCAGAGCATGTGTTTGAGTAAAATCATTACAAGTTGATACTTGCTTGCACATAGTTTGCGCATAATGTTGACAAAATCGACCTAGACCATCCCGCCCATATTTGCGGTCGCGTCACATGACAGCATTCCTTGACTCTGAACCCGTACTGTTTCGATACCGGGCCTATTCGTACCCGACCCTGATCGCCTACGACAGCTGTATCTCATAATAAAAACTGCGACGATTTCAGGTTAAATTTTCATCTTATCTAATCGGCAAATCATCTCAATTCTAATTATCACCTGAGCAATTTAAGTGATGACTTCATAAGATGATACGAGTTGATAAACGCGTGTTTATTTTATTAGATGATGATAAAATCTAATTTTAAACATTTATGTTACATTTGAATTGCCTTTATTGAAGTATGCGTTGGTGCGTTCAATTGAATGATAGACGATCGTGTTGTCAATATCAAGAAATTACAATAATATATGAGTCGCGCTCTGTGAAAAGGGGGTTTAATGCATGTGCGCAAAGTGTCGTCTTAGATGTTCATTCTTTCGTAATGACGGAAGGTCGGACAGTTAAAATCAAGAAATTACCATTATAATACAGTATTGTCTATTTATTTCACTTTTCTATAAACTATATTATACACGCAGTGAATGTGTATTAAACGGAAGAGGAGATAAATCACACGGGAAGTTCATTATTAGGGTTGACAACGAAGTGATGCTATAATTGGCGATATTAAAATAAAGGTGTTAAATAATGGTGAAGATTATGATGGTGGATTTGGCGTAGAAGAGTGCTCAGATAATAACTATGATCTTCATTAAAATATATATATATATATATTGTTATACCGAATAAACCTAAGAACCCCAAATCGGTCCTTATGCTGAGTGCAAACCAGTAAAACATGTTGACACCCCGTCCCCCCTTAAATGGACATTAATTGTAAGTACCCATTTGCAAGGACGACTAAGCATACCCGTATTATGTTTTCTTGGAACATCGAAATAATTCAGACTGTCGTGCTTGCACGCATCCGTAAATCATCCCAATATTAGTTAAACGGTTAACGGTCACACTCATTTTTGCAAGCTGATTTAACTATTTTTCAAATCATGATACATAATACACTCTTAAATTACAAGTGAAGATGCAATACAAGGTAAAGGTCAAAGGTCTTTTTTAATATAGTGTCACCCCTTTTGAAAGGGCCAGCCAATTTGACTTATGAGACACCTTTTTTGTATACCATGTACCTCCCAACTCCTATCACTATGCCAGGCGCCAGGCGGATAGAAGACAAACATCCATCCTTAGACAAACGCTCCCCATGGGGCTCGAACCTACGACCTCCCGATCCCAAGGCGGACGCCTTATCCACTAGGCCACGGCGATACATTGAGCGTCGCTCTTGGACATCCTGGCTTAATGCATGAGCATAAAGTGTCGTCTCAGATTAGCCTGTGCAGTCCGCATTTGATTTCGTGGTTGAGTGTACATGTACTCACACAAATCTACGAAAATTTGTTTCCTTTTTATAGTATTGGTAATACAGTTTTCAATTTGTTGTCAGGGTATGTTAGAAAAAAAGATCATCGGTAATTTGTTAGTAAACAATGATTTGTACTTATAATGTTTATAATTAGTAATAAAAAATGAGGCAATGCCCTGCACATGAGAACTCCAAATCAATTTTTATTATTAATTACTCCAAATTGTATATGAAAATGCCGTGAAACATTTACAAAATCAATGTGTGATCTCATTTTAACTAAGCAATTATGTATTTCATAAAGGTAATTTGCAGTGGTATGAAACACAGATCAAAATAACAATCTGTTCCGCTTAAAATGTGAAGAAAAAAAACTCTGCAGACAACAACGGAGAAAACTACACATTCAGGTCCATCTTGAAATATTGATGTCAACACTCATGCATGACACATACTGATTTGTATATTATTTTAATCATATAATCATAAAATCATAGCTTCAATGCAAAATTTAAGGACAACTCTTTTGTGTCACACTGCATGAGTGCTGANGATAAATCACCCGGGAAGTTCATTATTAGGGTTGACAACGAAGTGATGCTATAATTGGCGATATTAAAATAAAGGTGTTAAATGATGGTGAAGATTATGATGGTGGATTTGGCGTAGAAGAGTGCTCAGATAATAACTATGATATTCATTAAAATATATATATATATATTGTTATACCGACTAAGCCTAGAACCCCAAATCGGTCCTTATGCTGAGTGCAAACCAGTAAAACATGTTGACACCCCGTCCCCCCTTAAATGGACATTAATTGTACGAACTCATTTGCAAGGACGACTAAGCATACCCTTGTTATGTTTTCTTGGAACATCGAAATAATTCAGACTGTCGCGCTTGCACGCATCCGTAAATCATCCCAATATTAGTTAAACGGTTAACGGTCACACTCATTTTTTTCAAGCTGATTTAACTATTTTTCAAATCATGATACATAATACACTCTTAAATTGCAAGTGTAGATGCAATACATTGAGCGTCGCTCTTGGACATCCGGGCTTAATGCATGAGCAGAAAGTGTCGTCTCAGATTAGCCTGTGCAGTCCGCATTTGATTTCGTGGTTGAGTGTACATGTACTCACACAAATCTATGAAAATTAGTCTCCTTTTTTATTATTGGTAATACAGTTTTCAATTTGTTGTCAGGGTATGTTAGAAAAAAAGATCATTGGTAATTTGTTAGTAAACAATGATTTGTACTTATAATGTTTATAATTAATAATAAAAAATGAGTCAATGCCCTGCACATGAAAACTCCAAATCAATTTTTATTATTAATAACTCCAAATTGTATATGAAAATGCCGTGAAATATTTACAAAATCAATGTGTGATCTCATTTTAACTAAGCAATTATGTATTTCATAAAGGTTATTTGCAGTGGTATGAAACACAGATCAAAATAACAAACTGTTGACCCGCTTTTAAGGTGAAGAAAAAAAACTCTGCAGACAACAACGGAGAAAACTACAAATTCAGGTCCATCTTGAAATATTGATGTCAACACTCATGCATGACACATACTGATTTGTATATTATTTAAATCATATAAACGTAAAATAATAGCTTCAATGCAAAATTTAAGGACAACTCTTTTGTGTAACACTGCATGAGTGCTGATATTCCTAAAGGAATCGGTCATTAAGCCGAGTATGTTTTATTGCGGAATCTGTATTTGTTCAATTAGCATATTCTTGCCTTCTCTCATCAAATAATTAATAATCTTATGTTGCTGATAGTATCATTTATCAATATTGCAAGTGGAATGGACTTGTTCGCCGATTTTCATATTTTTTTTTAAATATGTCATTTAATGCATTTACTTTCTAGACTTATAATATTTTGAATGGTATTCAAGTATTCTAAAAGCAAGTTAAAACAGTTCAATCTAAAGTTTGCCTTCCCTGGGATTCAAGCAAAAACCAACGTGCTTCCACTGCAAAAAGCAACCTTTTAATACTTATTCTGCAATTTAAACGCTTTGTTAGTTAAGCATTTATTTCCAGATTAAAAATTAAAAGCATTACACACGCTTTATTTTGTTATACCAATTTGAATTGATGACTGATTTCACAACTGGATTCAGATTTTTAACCAGTGGGTGGGGGTAAAACAACAAATGTTTTTCATGTGACACATTTCATTAGTCTTTTTAAATTTCAGGTCAACAATTGATAAATGAATGTCTTGTTTCAGATTCCATTTTGGTATCCTTCAAATATGCCTAATTGTCATGGCAGATTAGCATGATGAGGAGGATGTTCCTGTCCACCAAAGCTTTGTGTGTGCATGAAAGTGATACTCATAAATGTCCTATGCAAGTGTGTAATAAAAATACATTCAGCAATTATTATTAGATTCTAGAATATATGCTTCAGTGTGTACTGATAATATATCAAATTGACCAAGAATTACATGATACCTCGTATGTTTCTTTGTTAGTTAATTTGTACACAATTTTGTATAAATAAAAATACAAAGAAAGTAACAACGCATAAGGTTTTTCTGTTGTTGTTTTTTTCAGACTTGACAAGGATAAGTCGAAAGATTTGTACCGGTTTTAAAGTGCGAAGCTCTGTGAGAAGTACATGAACACCATCGAACGACACGGAAAGTGTTGCTATGCAGCCAGTTAAATATTACAACCGCAGTGACAGACAGGGAATCTGCTTCACTCTGTGGTGTTTATCTAAAGCTTTTTCTCTCACCGAACCATATAAACAAACCATTCTTTATTTATTTTTTCATAATCAAAACAAAGTGTATGTATAAATAGAGGTGTATATTTATGGTTTTGTTCAGTCTATGCTATTACATGTACTTATATGGATTATATGCATATTAAATTATGATGATGTATGTTAATTAAATGTGGCGTGTTCTGAGAAAACTGGGCAAAATGCTTGTGCGTAAATTGTCATCCCAGATAAGCCGGTGCAGTTTGCACAGGCTAATCCGGGAAGACAATTTCCGCTTTTATGGAATTTTTCGTTTAAATGATGTCTCTTCATAGCGAAAATCCAGTTTAGACGAAAAGTGTCGTCCCGGATTAGCCTGTGCGGACTGCACAGGCTAATCTGGGACGACACTTTACGCACAAGCATTTTTCCCAGTTTTCTCAGAACACGCCACATTAAATTATGATGATGTATGTTAATTAAATAGTGGTTTAATAACAAATAACAAGATAAACCCAATGATTCTTGTTTGTGATCTATTACGTTAATTAGTTTCCAGTTTTATACCCATATGGTTTGTTTTTAGTATATCAAATTAAACACTTCATTTTTAATTACAAAACATTATGATAAGCATACACATCTTACATGTCCAGTACAATCGTAATTCAAATCAACTTCATAAAGAAGCACAACAGTATTCACAAAGTAAGTTTAATCTGTCAATTTATGAATTTGCATATCTTGCTATACAAAAAAGCACCAATTACTTTACTTTACCAACTAACATATCAAACTGTACTAATACGTGATCTTTATTTCAAAGAAATCTGAATATATGAAAATAATTTAAGAGGCTAAATGAAAATACTAATCAGCAGCAGTCATGCAAGGGGGCAGTAAGATCTTATTGCAACTGCACTCAGTAATAAACATGCAATGTTGTTAAAATTTTTGAATTGAAGAAATATTTTCTAATATTTTTACTTTTTTTTTATTCAATGTTTACTTTGAATTTCTTCTTTCACTGCAATACTTGCACCATCGGGTTTATTAAACAGAACAGTTTTGTAGTCAAGACTGGTCAATTAAAAAGATTTAAAAGAACATGACTCCATGACACTTTTGAACATTTAATATTAATTTAAAAAAACTGTTCATTTATCAAGATATCACTTCAAGTCTCTAGAAGGTGCTTCCAAAGATACTTTCATCTCCTCCCTGAAAAGAACAAACCTACAGAATGTGAATCGTCTGCAGGCAAAACAACTGTAAAATACTTAAAATTATAATAAAATACACATAACTCACCACATTAAATACTGTCAACATTTCAAATCATTTTTTCAACTAAAGATTCATATACATTGTTACAGTAACAACCATAAAATTATTTGATGGTAAATTAAGCAAAGCAACTTATTTTGCTTTTGAATGATTTGAACGATATGTCTGGTTTTAAATGGTTCGCTCGTTGTACAGATACATTGCATAATCATATGTATTAAACTAAAATTTGTTAGAGAAAATATATGATTATGATTAAGATGAGCATGTGTAAACAAACAAAAAGAGAATACAAGTAAGGACCTCATACACAATTGTGGCGTGTTCTGAGAAAACTGGGCAAAATGCTTGTGCGTAAATTGTCATCCCAGATTAGCCTGTGCAGTCCGCACAGGCTAATCCTGGACGATTCTTTCCGCCTAAACTAGGTTTTCGCTAAGAAGAGACATCATGTAAACGAAAAATTCCATAAAAGCGGAAATTGTCGTCCCTGATTAGCCTGTGCGAACTGCACAGGCTAATCTGGCATGACAATTTACGCACAAGCATTTTGCCCAGTTTTCTCAGAACACAACACAATTTACTGAGCAGCCTCACGAAATGAGTTTTGGAAGGAAAGACACAGTCATTCCAATCCTGTATATCACATCATATAAAATCATGCCCAGCAAAAGATGTTTTCTAGACTACGCATCTCTTCAGAGTTAATTGACACGTTCATAACTGTTCTCAGACTCTTTTAGTAATTCGCTGTTCTACGATTTGATAGGCAAGAAAAGGCCTGTCTGATATGTTGAATCTTTGACTAGCCATGCGGTGTAATAGTACTTGGCTTTCCATCCATGGTTCATGTGACATCCGATATCTTAAAAAAGACAATTATATTATATACATAAAAACTATTTACAAGAGTGTAGTCATATGCATTTTAATCTTTGGTATAATTATCTTTAGAAGTAAATAGAAATAACAAGTTCAGCTGCACAGTGACAATACTTACATTTTATATCCAGCATATGTTCAGTGTTATTAACCCAGCATGTAAAACTAAATTATAATCTTACCTTAAACCTTGGATTGAAAATTACTTTTTACAACGGCAGTAAGGGAATTACATTGCAACCGGAAGTCATCAATTTTCACGGCATTCTGGTCTATTGGAAAGTCGAGAATGACTTATAATTGGTCACACAAGTACAGCACGGGTAATTGTACTATTGGACAGTGTTTCTTTCTATTCGTCTTAGAACAAGTTCATTTTCTCGCTCAAAAATGATATTTAATACTTATACAAATATGTTAATTATTTTGTTATTTAAATTTAAACAAAATTCCCAGGTTTTTGCAATGATGTTTTCGATTGAAACGTATACACTTTTTTAACACTCTGAAAAATACTTCTTAGCATAATAAGCCACGCTTCCCCAAAGCGCTCACCGGGGTAAAATCAAAGACAGAGACCAACCTTGACACCTGAATGACTACAATACTGTCTAACATAACACAGATTGTCAATGCTGCTTTTTAATGTTGTAACTGGCAATTGAGAAGTGTGATACACATGATGGTCTGACCAATATTTGACTTCAAATGAGAAATACGATTCAACCAAACGGTACTAGTTACGTCAACAATAGACACAAAATCAAGCCGTTATCTCCCATCTTGCTCATTGCCCACTTGCTACATTCATTTCAAACAAGGGGCAATAACTCTGGTGTTATAGACATATGAGCATCGCTCTGTGAACAGGGGTTTAATGCATGTGCGTAAAGTGTCATCCCAGAGTAACCTATGAAATCCGCACAGGGACAACACTTTCCGCATAAACAGGATTTTCATTCAGAAGAGCTTACGTTAAACATAAGTTTTCATAACCGCGGAAAGTGTCGTTCCTGATTAGCCTGTGCGGACTGCATAGGCTAATCTTGACGACACTTTACGCACATGCATTAAGCCCAGTTTTCACAGAACGCTGCTCATATTAAAACCTTTTCTGGACTGTTTTGCAGTTTTACATGTCTGCCAATCCACGTGCTTTGCAAGTTTTTTTTTCAAGATCAGATGAATTATCAAGTTTGAAATTTACACAAACGCTAATTCATGTAGATAAAATTGCTATTTAGGATATTGAAAGTACTAATAAAAGTTGACTAAGTGTTGTGTATTCTGATTTTATCTGACTAGTCTAATTTTTGTTTGGAAGGTCATTTGTTCGAGTATCTGTTTTGGTATTTGCTGACATCCCTGGTCTTTACTAATAATGAGTTTAACAAACTTGTTTATAGGACTGCGTGCAAGCTACCAACAATCAATGTTTCAGTGCAATACCTTTACACTCAAGTTATTGAGCGGCATCCGTTTTTATTTGTTCGCAAGAACAACTAAAGTTACTGTGGTGTTTTAAAAATCGATGTTCAGTTAACTACGATTCACCAAATTTCACTCAACCCGCATACGCGCCTAGAAATAGTTCGCGGTGCGGAAGAGTATCATTTACATAACATTTTCACTGCAGACGATGAATGCTTACATGGATTAGTTCTATTTTGGTAACATTGACATTGACTTTGATGTTCCAAATATTTTCCCAAGTCTCCAGTTGAGCTTCCTATATACGAAGTGTCTTTAAGATTGGTCAATACAGCCCTATTAATTCTCAAAATCAAGGAATATTTCGTAAAATATTTTGAAAACTAAAGTTAACCCATACACAATTAGTGTTCCTTATAGCAATAGCCAACATTTCAACGCTAGATGTGGTCTGGTGAAAAAGATTTAACAAGATACAAAATGCTCTTTTTTATTTTTTTGTGATACAATTTATTCAACACATGTTCATGTACCATGTAAGTATTCGTGTGCCATCTAGCGTTGAGAAAAAAAAATGGAATAAAATTAAACGCCCCTAATTTTTGACGCGACTGTGAACGTTATAGCGCATAAAGTCAAAAGCAGTTGACAAATCATACCAGAACATTACTCATAAACATCATATCTGTGTTCTATATCTAATTCCTTAATAGCCATCATTTCTTAATGTCACAAGACCAGCATACATTCTTCATGAACATTACGGCGTCTTTATGTATGCAATTTCGCGGAGAAAATTGCAAGCGCCCACAAGATTAGCGCTGACATTAAAGACATTCCATTCAATCCAATTGGTGATAAATTAACGACCGAAGATTAGTTCCTATTTTCTAGAAATAAAAATAATGACCTTTATGCATTAATGTCATATCTTAATGAGCCTTTAACAGAGGTTAACGTATTGTTGTAATACGACAATAATGCATGTGAAATACTACCCTTCTCAATTTTCATTCTTTCTAGGGAAAACAAGATTTATTACAACAAGATGAAAGACAAGCAATTGGCAAATAAAATAAAAATAAGTGGTTGATGCAAGAAGTATTATTTTCTCTGGAATATTATAATTTCCGTATATGTGTTTTGTTTTCCAACCTATAATTATGATTTCCCTTTGTTTCAGACTATTGACATTATGAAGTTCATAACCGGCAAAAAAATCATCCGTTAAAATTCGCAAAATGTATAAATGTACAAAATGCTTACAATAATATAATTTCAATGTACTTAATATATTTCGCATATTTAAAAAAAATAGCGAGTGGATGTTAAGAAGAGTTGTTCAGTGTAGCGCACTTCATGGTCTCTATAAATGTGTAACGGTTCACTAGTACACATAATATTGTGTCATCAGAGGAGCACACATTCATGATCAATATACACTGATCACAAAGTAATTAAACGACTTTTACGCAAATTTCGATCATCCTGGTTTTGATTTAGCGGTCTAAACAGGTCGGTCTTCAGTTGCATGTATTTTCTAATATAATGCAGCATCAAACAAAATCGTTGCAAATGGCATAATGTTAACTAGCTGAACATTGGAAAATAAGTGGTTATCATTTTTTTTAAATGTTTTGCATGTTTAATAAGTGTCATATACAGTAACAATTAAACATAATGCGTTAACCAAAATCCAAGAACCACAAATTCCCGAAGTAATTGTTGTTGGCCAGTCTTTCATGGGAAATCCAGTCACATCGGTCAGACTGTCCTTAAAACACTTGTTTCCTGCATGAAAGTCTACAAATCGCTTCAAAGAAAACTCATTATCGGTAAAAGAATCATCCACAATGCGGTCCGCCGTGTAAAATCACTGAAGCGTAACGCACCGGAAGTTGTCGTACGGCAATTTCAATAACGCCTATCACGTGACCGACATCTAACGTTCCCAAGTCGACTGTCTTCTTGGTGTGTTCAATACCAGGTTGATCTACCGTCATCACGACAAATGCAATGAAACGAGATCTCTGTCTTTATCAACAAATCTCCCGTGGTGTTTGAGAAATAATTTTCAATTAACGGCGCCATTGACGATGTGCTACGGCATTTCTTCCTTCCGATTTGAACCTTGCCGGAACGTAGAGCCCTGATTGAGATCTCAAATCGATCGTCTTCGAATCGATTATGGCATGTTTTCGCCAAACAATACTTAGACTTACGAATAAAGGATAGTCTTAGACTCAAT
>VMBQ01002352.1:422847-440177 GCA_007657795.1 Dreissena rostriformis
TGCTTAAAAAAAAAAAAAAAAAAAAAAAAAAAAAAGAAGTAAAAAAAGTTAACCGCGCCTGGGATCGAACCACTGACCATTTGAACCAACTCGGTCATTTGATAACATAAACCATTTAACTTTGCAATACAAATTCTCGAACAAAATCCATCTTCTCTGTTTGAATTCTGCACAAATACTGCCCCTTTAATTGAGAGCATCGTAAAAGTTAACAAGCATGACGTCATTATCTTCGCCCATCTTTACGACGCGTTTTTACACCGGAAGGAAACGGGAGAAAGCGAAACAGCAACATCTTGTAAAATAACGCGACGGATAAAGACACAATCAAGTCAGGTAAGGGGACTCGAGGTCTGCTTCGGTCTACCAATCGAGCCTATTAATCTGTCAAATCTAATGCAGTTTTCTTGTATTCTTCTGGAACATTGCATGAAGCGGACAATTTCCGGTAGATAAGACGACGATAGGACCCCATCAATAAAGATACCGCGAGGAAAGTTGGAGCAAACAAGAAAATCATCTCCGCTTTATACGGGTTAATGCGGGACAGAAGATAATTTACTCGAGCAATTTCTTTCAAGGATTTAAAGACGGATGTCACGACATTTGCAGAGAATCATCGTGGGCCGATCATAAAGTTAGTGTATTGTATCCTCACATTTTTTAAACAAAAATTGAGAAACATGAAAGACTGTTGTTTAAGAAAAAAGAAAACGTGTGTGTTCAGGTCGAATTTGTGCGGTGGCTGAATTGTTTCAATGGCGCTAAATTTTGACACCAGGAAAATTATTGGAACAAACTTTGCTGAGGACCACCATACAATGTTACACTCCAAATATTAAATCCCCTTGGGGTTTCAAAGAAGATTTTAAGTTATTTACTATATAAGTCCATATAATCATATGACCCCTGGGGTTTGGCCAGTTTTCACGACAGGGGTCATGCCTTGAACAAACTTAGTAAAGAACGACAAGACAATCATACACACCAAATGGTAAAGCCCTGACTCGTTTGGTTTAAGAGGAGAAGATTGCTGAAGTTTTAATTTGTAAAGTATTTTTAGGTCTGGTCAAGTCAAGTCAAGTAATATGTATTTATAAAATCAGGTATTTCAAACATGATAACACAAGCTCTGAAGAGCTTTTAAAGCCGACTTACACGTAACATTACATGATAATAACATGATATATAGCACATACAATGAAAACATAGTTACATAAAAAAAAAAAAAAAAAAAATTCNGTAATGAACAAGATATATATTGTACAAAGCATGCAATCATGAAAGGACAAACATTAAATGAAAAGCAGTACAAATAGGAAAACCAAGGAACATAAAACACATGTAACATAACAAGACACCCCAGTACATATAGGAACATATATTAAGTAAGCTAAAATATAAGAAAGCAGCTAAACAATTGCATAGAACGTAAAATTCAAAAGCTATAAATTATAATCTCATTAAGAAAAAATCACAGCTTACAAGATGTTGTATAATTTTAAGAGTATAAAAAAAGCAAGAAGAAGCATGTAGATTAAACATTTAAACAACACTTGTATTTTTACTCTTTCTATTATTCAAAACAAATTAAAATTAACGTGTGTATCGATCAGTCAATCCCAACGCTGAATGACTGAACGGATTTACTCGGCCACGAGGAAAACGCTCTCTTACAGAGCCACCTATCGGATGTACATTGACAAGCGAAAATAGTTTTCGTCTAATTTGCACGTGCTCAAACGACGAAAACAATATTTCCCTTCACAACTACGCTCCCGATAGGGAAAAACAACAAAATACAACAACCTATTTTTTGGTGACAAACATATGCGCAATTGACCGGAACGTTTGTTTAAGGCAATTGACCGGAACGATTTGAACAACTTTGAAAGATGGTCATTTAAGGATTGTCCCTGTGAAGTTTCGTTGAAATCTGTCAAGGGGTCAAGGAGAAGTCGTTAGAAGAAAGAGTTAGCGCACCTCACGTACGCAATAATATAAGCATGCTTAAAGCTCCCTATGAGCAATATGTGCTCAGGTGAACCTTGGACCTATACAACAAGAACCAAAGTATATTTGTTGTATAGGTCCCTGGGTGAACTTAAAATCGCTACAAGCCATTATTTCGTTAGATTCTGTAAAACAACATTTCGTTGACCATTTTGAATGTTTAACAGTCGATTACCACGTAATTCTTGACTATTATCCCACATCTCGTACGAGCTCATTTTATTTTCCAATGTCTATCTCTAATACATTTGCCACCCATTCCACGATTATTAATTCACCAGCGGCGTAAACAAAGGTATTGACCGCCGTTTATCTTCCGATCTTGCGGCTAAAATCAAGGTAAAATAGGCTTGCAAAAGAAGTGTCTAGCGACAACGGGTGGCCTTCTTTATAAGGCTTTGCATTACTTGCTATCGAGTTTNTTAACGCTGAAGGCTTTGGAAAATCCTTCTTGAAAATAAAAAAACTAAAACCTTTTAAATTAAAACTATCTATATTAAATAAATTGCATCATTGGTAACATGTAAATGAACATGTTATGAATCTGTTTCAAATAAAGTAAAGTCAAACAAATCAGTTACATTTACGGAACTGCCCTATACGCCAGCAATAAAATCTCAATGTTAAGTATTTTACTGAATATTGCAATATATTTCACTGAATATTGCTGTATATTTTACTGAATATTGACTTCTATTTCACTGAATATTGACTTATATTTCACTGAATATTGACTTATATTTCACTGAATATTTCATATTTTTTTACTGAATATTGCCATTTATTTTATTCTTTTCGGTGGTTTATAGACACATATCAGTGAATTAAGGGCTGTTGCTGCAGTTTTGCTGATTTTTTGCTCAAATTGTGGGGTCGTAAAAACACTATACACCGCGATGCCAACCAATCACCTTTGTTATTCACACTGGGACTGTACATATAATTTGATGAGTGTAATGAAATCTGCTTGGAAGATCAAGCCGGCATAAAAATAGTTAAAAATACACAGGCTTGTATGAGATATTAAGGTATCAACTATGCCCATCTCTGAAGTTCTAAAAATATGTACTTTAAAACAGAATTTCAGTTAGTCACAGCTAGATAGTTCACTTTAATACACAGGGGTTTTCCTGGCCACTTTGGGAAAAGGAGTCTGGTCAAATAGGGATTTTTTTTTATCGACAAAGTGGACCGAAAAAGTGGACCGAATTGGGATTTTTTATCAACAAATATTGGCACATCAAACCTTTATTTTGAATAAACAGCATTTGTTTTAACTTGAATTAACAATCTGTTTACACAAAACATTATTATGTTTAAGTTAACACGTTATTTATTTATTATAATTAATGAAAATAACTATTAACTCGCCTGTTTATTTATCCATTTACGTTAAAATACTGCATTACAGTTTAATATCTAAGTTAAGTTTTGCGAAATGATCACATTATTTTATCTAAGTAAATTTGAATGGCATATAACAGCATATAACAATGTGAAGTCCACAACGCTTATCCGAATGTCACTACATGCATGGCGTATAATAAGCTGCTGTGAAAGTGACAACCACAACATGTATTTCGTGTGTAAGGAAAAAGTTCAAAACTGGCATGAAAAGCATAAAAAAACAATATTTCGTCGCTGTATACACCTTCTACGAGGACTGCGTGTAACTCGAGTGCTAATGCCACAGTGAAAAGACATTGCCATGGATGGAACGCACGCTGTAAGCTGTTTGTGCGCATTAATACTAATACCATGNTTTGATAACATAAACCATTTAACTTTGCAATACAAATTCTCGAACAAAATCCATCTTCTCTGTTTGAATTCTGCACAAATACTGCCCCTTTAATTAAGAGCATCGTAAAAGTTAACAAGCATGACGTCATTATCTTCGCCCATCTTTACGACGCGTTTTTACACCGGAAGGAAACGGGAGAAAGCGAAACAGCAACATCTTGTAAAATAACGCGACGGATAAAGACACAATCAAGTCAGGTAAGGGGACTCGAGGTCTGCTTCGGTCTACCAATCGAGCCTATTAATCTGTCAAATCTAATGCAGTTTTCTTGTATTCTTCTGGAACATTGCATGAAGCGGACAATTTCCGGTAGATAAGACGACGATAGGACCCCATCAATAAAGATACCGCGAGGAAAGTTGGAGCAAACAAGAAAATCATCTCCGCTTTATACGGGTTAATGCGGGACAGAAGATAATTTACTCGAGCAATTTCTTTCAAGGATTTAAAGACGGATGTCACGACATTTGCAGAGAATCATCGTGGGCCGATCATAAAGTTAGTGTATTGTATCCTCACATTTTTTAAACAAAAATTGAGAAACATGAAAGACTGTTGTTTAAGAAAAAAGAAAACGTGTGTGTTCAGGTCGAATTTGTGCGGTGGCTGAATTGTTTCAATGGCGACAAATTTTGACACCAGGAAAATTATTGGAACAAACTTTGCTGAGGACCACCATACAATGTTACACTCCAAATATTAAATCCCCTTGGGGTTTCAAATAAGATTTTAAGTTATTTACTATATAAGTCCATATAATCATATGACCCCTGGGGTTTTGCCAGTTTTCACGACAGGAGTCATGCCTTGAACAAACTTAGTAAAGAACGACAAGACAATCATACACACCAAATGGTAAAGTCCTGACTCTTTTGGTTTAAGAGGAGAAGATTGCTGAAGTTTTAATTTGTAAAGTATTTTTAGCTCTGGTCAAGTCAAGTCAAGTAATATTTATTTATAAAATCGGGTATTTCAAACATGATAACACAAGCTCTGAAGAGCTTTTAAAGCCGACTTACACGTAACATTACATGATAACAACATGATATATAGCACATACAATGAAAACATAGTTATAAACACAAAAAAAACAATCCTGTAGTTGAGAACAACAGAGAATATGAGTATGAATAAAATATTGCTATAAAAGACTTGATGTAACTTAATACATGTATTACTTTAAAAGACTAGCGTTTACATGTACTTAAAATATCAGACAAATTTAGTACTACAGAGCTTAGTAATGAACAAGATATATATTGTACAAAGCATGCAATCATGAAAGGACAAACATTAAATGAAAAGCAGTACAAATAGGAAAACCAAGGAACATAAAACACATTTAACATAACAAGACACCCCAGTACATATAGGAACATATATTAAGCAAGCTAAAACATAAGAAAGCAGCTAAACAATTGCATAGAACGTAAAATTCAAAAGCTATATAATCTCATTAAGAAAAATCCACGAGGAAAACGCTCCACCTATCGGATCTACATTGACAAGCGAAAATAGTTTTCGTCTAATTTGCACGTGCTCAAACGACGAAAACAATATTTCCCTTCACAACTACGCTCCCGATAGGGAAAAACAACAAAATACAACAACCTATTTTTTGGTGACAAACATATGCGCAATTGACCGGAACGTTTGTTTAAGGCAATTGACCGGAACGATTTGAACAACTTTGAAAGATGGTCATTTAAGGATTGTCCCTGTGAAGTTTCGTTGAAATCTGTCAAGGGGTCAAGGAGAAGTCGTTAGAAGAAAGAGTTAGCGCACCTCACGTACGCAATAATATAAGCATGCTTAAAGCTCCCTATGAGCAATATGTGCTCAGGTGAACCTTGGACCTATACAACAAGAACCAAAGTATATTTGTTGTATAGGTCCCTGGGTGAACTTAAAATCGCTACAAGCCATTATTTCGTTAGATTCTGTAAAACAACATTTCGTTGACCATTTTGAATGTTTAACAGTCGATTACCACGTAATTCTTGACTATTATCCCACATCTCGTACGAGCTCATTTTATTTTCCAATGTCTATCTCTAATACATTTGCCACCCATTCCACGATTATTAATTCACCAGCGGTGTTAACAAAGGTATTGAAAAAGAAGTGTCTAGCGACAACGGGTGGCCTTCTTTATAAGGCTTTGCATTACTTGCTATCGAGTTTCCATGGAAACACTAAGGTGATGTTTAATCATTGTATTCTTCGGATTGCAAGAACATCGCTGTAATAATAATGATAATTAGGTTATTAATAACTGTAAACAGCTCTATGTAATGCGTGAACAGCCGTTGACAGCATTTTCTCAGAAAGAACGATTTTCGGTTGCTCAAGTAATTGCGTTGATATGGATTTTTTGTTGTTGATTTGTTTAAGCATCGTGGGCGAACAGGTAGTGGTCTTCAAGTAAGAATACTTGGCTGCGATATGTTTGATACAAAACACTTAAAGGAAGGTGCATGGATTTTCAGTAATTCTTGGCTGCCAAACAGATTATTTTGTTTAAATTTATGTACCAGACTTGCTTGGGCATTGGTCATGAAATCCCTTCTAGGGCCATCTCCCCTGAGCTCTGATTCAAGTTGGGTAGTTGTCAGTTACTCGCATTCGTATGTGCTCTTAGCATTGGTAAACCAGCTAAGCCAGAAATAGTGAGTTGGTAAAACTAACAGCCGTGGTATTACTGAAATGCCGTGAATGACGGTGAAAAACCCAACAAAACAAACAAATAAATAAATACGTACATAAACGTACACTTTTTGGAAATCATTGTTACACAAATGTGAAACATATTTCTCAATTCGTCACAATGTCAGGAGCGGTATAATATATGCAGAACGTGATAAACCAGATACTAACATAACAATGATTTCATTGCATATCAACATCTTCACAACATGTGAAGAATGATTTCAAATTGGCGACAGATGTGTGTTTCTATTTGCCAATAACATGTAAANTGTATTACTTTAAAAGACTAGCGTTTACATGTACTTAAAATATCAGACAAATTTAGTACTACAGAGCTTAGTAATGAACAAGATATATATTGTACAAAGCATGCAATCATGAAAGGACAAACATTAAATGAAAAGCAGTACAAATAGGAAAACCAAGGAACATAAAACACATGTAACATAACAAGACACCCCAGTACATATAGGAACATATATTAAGTAAGCTAAAATATAAGAAAGCAGCTAAACAATTGCATAGAACGTAAAATTCAAAAGCTATAAATTATAATCTCATTAAGAAAAAATCACAGCTTACAAGATGTTGTATAATTTTAAGAGTATAAAAAAAGCAAGAAGAAGCATGTAGATTAAACATTTAAACAACACTTGTATTTTTACTCTTTCTATTATTCAAAACAAATTAAAATTAACGTGTGTATCGATCAGTCAATCCCAACGCTGAATGACTGAACGGATTTACTCGGCCACGAGGAAAACGCTCTCTTACAGAGCCACCTATCGGATGTACATTGACAAGCGAAAATAGTTTTCGTCTAATTTGCACGTGCTCAAACGACGAAAACAATATTTCCCTTCACAACTACGCTCCCGATAGGGAAAAACAACAAAATACAACAACCTATTTTTTGGTGACAAACATATGCGCAATTGACCGGAACGATTTGAAAAACTTTGAAAGATGGTCATTTAAGGATTGTCCCTGTGAAGTTTCGTTGAAATCTGTCAAGGGGTCAAGGGGAAGTCGTTAGAAGAAAGAGTTAGCGCACCTCACGTTCGCAATAATATAAGCATGCTTAAAGCTCCCCATGAGCAATATGTGCTCAGGTGAACCTGGGACCTATACAACAAGAACCAAAGTATATTTGTTGTATAGGTCCCTGGGTGAACTAAAAATCGCTACAAGCCATTATTTCGTTAGATTCTGTAAAACAACATTTCGTTGACCATTTTGAATGTTTAACAGTCGATTACCACGTAATTCTTGACTATTATCCCACATCTCGTACGAGCTCATTTTATTTTCCAATGTCTATCTCTAATACATTTGCCACCCATTCCACGATTATTAATTCACCAGCGGCGTAAACAAAGGTATTGACCGCCGTTTATCTTCCGATCTTGCGGCTAAAATCAAGGTAAAATAGGCTTGCAAAAGAAGTGTCTAGCGACAACGGGTGGCCTTCTTTATAAGGCTTTGCATTACTTGCTATCGAGTTTCCATGGAAACACTAAGGTGATGTTTAATAATTGTATTCTTCGGATTGCAAGAACATCGCTGTAAGAATAATGATAATTAGGTTATTAATAACTGTAAACAGCTCTATGTAATGCGTGAACAGCCGTTGACAGCATTTTCCCAGAAAGAACGATTTTCGGCTGCTCAAGTAATTGCGTTGATATGGATTTTGTGTTGTTGGTTTGTTTAAGCATCGTGGGCGAACAGGTAGTGGTCTTCAAGTAAGAATACTTGGCTGCGATATGTTTGATACAAAACACTTAAAGAAAGGTGCATTGATTTTCAGTAATTCTTAGCTGCCAAACAGATTATTTTGTTTAAATTTATGTACCAGACTTGCTTGGGCATTGGTCATGAAATCCTTTCTAGGGCCATCTCCCCTGAGCTCTGATTCAAGTTGGTTAGTTGTCAGTTACTCGCATTCGTATGTGCTCTTAGCATTGGTAAACCAGCTAAGCCAGAAATAGTGAGTTGGTAAAACTAACAGCCGTGGTATTACTGAAATGCCGTGAATGACGGTGAAAAACCCAACAAAACAAACAAATAAATAAATACGTACATAAACGTACACTTTTTGGAAATCATTGTTACACAAATGTGAAACATATTTCTTAATTCGTCACAATGTCAGGAGCGGTATAATATATGCAGAACGTGATAAACCAGATACTAACATAACAATGATTTCATTGCATATCAACATCTTCACAACATGTGAAGAATGATTTCAAATTGGCGACAGATGTGTGTTTCTATTTGCCAATAACATGTAAACAAAGAAAGAAGGGCGTTAAAACTATCAATGGTTTATATCCTTCGGAATCACACTCCAACGTACAGTGATCACTTGGTATATTTAGTATTAGGTGTCTGAAAACATCACTTAAAGTCTTCCGACATACTTACTGAACCTTGAAGTCTTCCGACATATTGACTGACCCTTGAAGTATTCCTACATATTGACTGAACCTTGAAGTCTTCCTACATATTGACTGAACCTTGATGTCTTCCAACATATCAACTGAACATTGAAGTATTCCTACATATTGACTGTACCTTAAATCCTTCCTACATATTGACTGAACCTTGAAGTCTTCCTACATATTGACTGAACCTTGATTTCATCCTAAATATTGACTGTACCTTGAAGTCATCCTACATATTGACTGTACCTTAAAGCCTTCCTACATATTGACTGTACCTTGAAGTCATCGTACATATTGACTGTACCTTGATTTCATCCTACATATTGACTGAATCTTGAAGTATTCCTACATATTGACTGTACCTTAATGCCATCCTACATATTGACTGAACCTTGAAGTCTTCCTACATATTGACTGAACCTTGAATTCATCCTACATATTGACCGAACCTTGAAGTCATCCTACATATTGACTGTACCTTGAAGTCCTTCTACATATTGACTGAACCTTGAAGTATTCCTACATATTGCCTGAACCATGAAGTCTTCCTAAATATTAACTGACCCTTGACGTTTTCCTACATATTGACTGAACCTTGAAGTCTTCCCACATATTAACTAAACATTTAAGTATTCCTACATATTGACTGAACCTTGATGTCTTCCCACATATTGACTGGACCTTGAATTCATCCTACATATTGACTGAACCTTGATGTCTTCCCACATATTGACTTGACCTTGAAGTCATCCTACATATTGCCTGGACCGTGATGTCTTCCCACATATTGACTGACCCTTGAAGTGTTCCTACATATTGACTGAACCTTAGAGTCTTCCTACATATTGACTGAACCTTGATGTCTTCCCACATATTAACTGCACATTGAAGTATTCATACATGTTGACTGTACCTTAAAGCCTTCCTACATATTGACTAAACCTTGAAGTCTTCCCACATATTGACTGAACATTGAAGTCTTCCTACATATTGACTGAACCTTGAATTCATCCTACATATTGATTGTACCTTGAAGTCTTCCTACATATTGACTGAACCTTGAATTCTTCCTACATATTGATTGTACCTTGAAGTTTTCCTACATATTGACTGAACCTTGAAGTCATCCTACATATTGACTGTACATTGAAGTCTTCCTACAAATTGACTGAACCTTCAAGTGTTCCTACATATTGACTCAACCTTAAAATGTTATCCTACATATTGACTGAACCTTCAAGTGTTCCTACATATTGCCTGAACCTTGAAGTATTCCTTCATATTGACTGAACCTTGAATTCATCCTACATATTGATCGTACCTTGAAGTGTTCCTACATATTGACTGTACCTTGAAGTCTTCCTACAAATTGACTGAACCTTGAAGTCTTCCTACATATTAACTGAACCTTCAAGTGTTCCTACATATTGACTGTACCTTGAAGTCTTTCTACATATTGACTGAACCTTGAAGTATTCCTACATATTGACTGAACCTTGATGTCTTCCTACATATTGACTATACCTTGAAGTCTTTTTACATATTGACTGAACCTTGAAGTCTTCCTACATATTGACTGTACCTTGAAGTATTCCTACATATTGACTGAACCATGAAGTCTTCCTACATATTGACTGAACCTTGAAGTCTTCCTACATATTGACTTAACCTTGTAGTCTTCCAACATATTGACTGAACCATAAAGTCTTCCTACATAGTGACTGAACCTTGAAGTCTTCCTACATATTGACTGTCCCTTGAAGTATTCCTACATATTGACTGAACCTTGAAGTCTTCCTACATATAGGCTTAACCTTCAAGTGTTCCTACATATTGACTGTAACTTGAAATCTTCCTACATATTGACTGAATCTTAAAGTCTTCCTACATATTGACTGAACCTTGAAGTATGCCTACATATTGACTGCACCTTGAAGTATTCCTACATATTGACTGAACCTTGAAGTCTTCCTACATATTGACTAAACCTTGAAGTCTTCCTACATATTAACTGTACCATGAAGTCTTCATACATATTAAATGAACCTTAAAGTCTTCCTTCATATTGAATGAGCCTTGAAGTCTTCCTATGCATTGACTTAGCCTTGAAGTCTTCCTTCGTATTGACTGAACCATGAGGTTATCCTACATATTGGCTGAAACTTGAAGCATTCCTACAAATTGACTGAACCTTAAAGTCATCCTACATATTGGCTGACTCTTGAAGTTTTCGTGCATATTGAATGACCCTTGAAGTCTTCCTTCATATTCAATGAACCTTGAAGTCTTCCTGCGCATTGACTGAACCTTGAAGTCTTCTAACGTATTAACTGAACCTTGAGGTCATCCTACATATTGGCTGAACCTTGAAGTCAGGCCTCGACACTAACGGTGTCCCGGGAACCCGAGGACACCAGATTTTGGCGAGGGTCATCAGTTCTTTCAAGCTGGGTGATCCTCGGGGAACCCTAAATTTATAGAACCACTTCGTATTGATTGACCATTCGAATCCGTGTAATTATCTTTTATTTCTTGGAGTGTTTATAAGAAGAACTTCCGAAACAGTAAGTAGTGAAATTTTAATATCTCGGACCAGTTACTATGTGGTACATGCGCGAAGTATACCGATTACGCGAAGGGAAGTAACTTGTGGTCGATTACCAAAACGGTTTTCGCGACCCCACAACACAAACAAAATTTGGTTAAAAATCGGCAATTTCAAGATGATTGGGCAAACATCTGGTCTTGGTTGTCCTATGATGAAGAAAAAAAACTATGGTATGCACAATTTACCAGAAATATGACAATAAGGGGCCATTTGATGATGATGATGTTGATGAAAGACATGATATCCAAAGTTTACAAAGCAAGGCTTAAAAGCTATAAATGGGTATTTAAAATAGCAACTGAATTGAATATTGGAAATAAAAATGTGTACTAGTATGCTTCTTGTACTTATTTGCCCTTACGCTGTGCGTCAAAAAAAGGAGGGAACCCTAGTTTGGGTGAGGGTCACTAAAAGTTGAATGTAGGGTTCCCGGAGGGAACCCTGTCAAAAAAGTTAGTGTCAAGGCCTGGAAGTCGTCCTACATATTGACTGAACCTTGAAGTCATCCTACATATTGGCTGAACCTTGAAGTCATCCTACATATTGGCTGACCCTTGAAGACTTCCTACATATTTACTGAACCTTGAAGTCTTCCTACATATTGTCTGAACCTTGAAGTCTTCCTACATATTGTCTGAACCTTGAAGTCATCCTGCATATTGGCTGAACATTGAAGTCTTCCTATATATTAACTCAACCTTGACGTCTTCCTACATATTGACTGAACATTGAAGTATTCCTACATATGGACGAAACTTTGAAGTCTTCCTATATATTAACCGAATCTTGAAGTCAATCTACGTATTGACTGAACCTTGAAGTCATCCTACGTTTTGACTGAATCTTGAAGTCATCCTACATATTGACTGAACCTTGAAATCGTCCTACGTATTGAATAAACCTTGAAGTATTCCTACATATTGACTTAACCTTGAAGAATTCCTACATATTGACTGAACCTTCAAGTTTTCCTACATATTGACGAAACTTTGAAGTCTTCCTAAATATTTACTGAATCTTGAAGTGAATCTACGTATTGGCTGAAACTTGTAGTCATCCTACGTATTGACTAAACCTTGAAGTCATCCTACATATTGACTGAACCTTGAAGTCTTCCTACGTATTGACTGAATCTTGAAGTATTCCTACGTATTGAATGAACCTTGAAGTCATCCTACGTATTGACTGAATCTTGAAGTAATCCTACATATTGACTGAACCTTGAAATCTTCCTGCATATTGACTGAACCTTGAAGTCATCCTACATATTGACTGCACCTTGACGTCTTCCTACATATTGACTGAACCTTGAAGTCATCCAACATATTGACTGCACCTTGAAGTCTTCCTACATATTGACTGAACCTTGAAGTCATCCTACATATTGACTGAGCCTTGAAGTCATCCTACATATTGGCTGAACCTTGAAACCATCCTACATATTGGCTGACCCTTGAAGTCTTCCTACATATTGACTGAATCTTGAAGTCATCATACGTATTGACTGAACCTTGAAGTATTCCTACGCATTTACTAAACCTTGAAGTCTTCCTACGTATTGACTGAACCTTGAAGTCATCTTACATATTGGCTGAACATTGAGGTCTTCCTACATATTGACTGAACCTTGACATCTTCCTACATATTGACTGAATCTTGAAGTATTCCTACATATGGGCGAAACTTTGAAATCCTTCAAAATATTTACTGAATCTTGAAGTCAATCTACGTATTGACTGAACCTTGAAGTCATCCTACGTATTGACTGAACTTTGAAGTATCCTACATATTGACTGAACCTTGAAATCTTCATACATATTGAATAAACTTTGAAGTATTCCTACATATTGACTGAACCTTGAATAATTCCTGCATATTGACTGTACCTTCAAGTTTTCCTACATATTGACGAAACTTTGAAGTCTACCTAAATGTTTACTGAATCTTGAAGTCAATCTACGTATTGACTGAACATTGTAGTCATCCTACGAATTGACTGAACCTTGAAGTCATCCTACATATTGACTGAACCTTGAAGTCTTCCTACGTATTGACTGAATCTTGAAGTCCTCCTACGTATTGACTGAACCTTGAAGTCATCCTACGTATTGACTGAATCTTGAAGTAATCCTACATATTGACTGAACCTTGAAGTCTTCCTGCATTTTGACTGAACCTTGAAGTCATCCTACATATTGACTGAACCTTGAAGTCTTCCTACGTATTGACTGAACCTTGAAGTCTTCATACATATTGACTGAACCTTGAAGTCATCCTACGTATTGACTGAACCTTTAAGTCATCTTACATATTGGCTGAACCTTGAAGTCTTCCTACATATTGACTGAACCTTGAAGTATTCCTATATATTGACTAACNCTTCCTACATATTGACTGTATCTTGAAGTCTTCCTACATATTGACTGGACATTGAAGTATTCCTACTTATTATCTGGACCTTGAAGTTTTCCTGAATATTGACTGAACCTTGAAGTTTTCCTGAATATTGGCTAAAAATGAATATATCTTCATGAGGCAAACATATTTTACTTGTTGTGTTTGAAAAAAAAAAGTATTATTTTGTTATTTTGCAATATAGAAAGAATTACATTTATTTTATGCTTTCCGGTGGTTTCTAGAGAAATATCAGTCAATTTAAACTGATAATTCACTGTTTCAAACAGTGAAAACTTACAGTGAAAATTATCACTAATTTTCATTGTTCTACTATAACTATTTAAAAAAAATACAAGAATAATCATTTGTAAGCATACAATAAAAAGAAAATTTGTTGGATAAGGTGGAATATCGATTTTAATTCACTCATGATGATAGAATAAATATAATTATCTAAGATCACTAGTGAATTAAAATCTATATCCCACCAAATCCAACAAATATCCTCTATTTTTCTTTTCCATCACCGCTACACCTGGAGGCAAGAATGAAATGGGTAATAGTCTGTAAAGCCTATAAATGGCATTTTTTATTATTAATGTCAATGACGTTTGGCTAATATTTACGTTATTTCATACCATGTAAGATCTTGCAGACCGAAAAGGGCAATAGCAACTAGCTAAGTATTGCAGCTACCATGGCGATTATAACCATATACTCATGTATGACAACAAAAACATTATGTTACAGTTTTTTCGAAAATCATCTAGAAATGAGCCTTGCTCTGCCAAAATGGGGCTTAATGCATGTACATTTACTGTTGTCCCAGATTAGCATTCCGCACAGGCTTATCAGGGACAACACTTTCCGCTAAGACTGAATTTTCTTTAAAAGACTTCCTTTCAATGAAAAATTCCATAAAGCGGAAAGTGTCCTCCCTGATTAGCTTGTGCGGACTGCACAGTCTAATCTGGGACGACACTTTATGCACATGCCCAGTTTTCCCAGAGCAAGACGCAAATATATGTAAGAGAATCAGATCGAAATCTGCTGATTGAGAATCCATAATGGATCTGGGTCCTTTACAATCAACTGATCCATTCTAGAAAGAAACGTTGCAGCTCTTATCTCAATAACACTTGGCTGATATGGGCGCAACAAAACACTTCAAACAACAGCTACAATAAACATGTACTCTTTAATCAGAAACACAGATAATACGATGTACATGTAAGCTTATTCTTAATAAACATATTCATATTTGAAACATATCCATCTCGTTGGCATGATATATACTGGAGCTGTAATATGAAATCATTCAAGCCTCATTCTGGGAAAACTAGGCTTAATGCATGTGCGGAAAGTGTCGTACCAGATCAGCCTGGGCAGTCTGCACAGCATTATCACGGATGGCACTTTCCGGTTGTATGGAATTTTTTGTTTAAAGGAAGTCTCTTCTACATGAAAATCAAGTTTGAGCGGAAAGTGTCGTCCCAGATTAGCCTGTGCGGACTGCACAGGCTAATCAGGGACGACATTTAACGCACATGTATAAAGCCCAGTATTCCCGGTAGGAAGCTCATTCAAAACCTTAAGCCGTTGTTGCCTTGCCTTCAGACAAAAGTGTATACCTAATAAGTTTATATTAACAGTCACAACAAGTAACAAAAAGTGTTGATTAAACAACTACATCCCTTCTAATTACAGAACCATCTCCATAACAACCAGCTGACAATTTCCACAAATATGGTTGGGCCCAAAGAGCGAAAAAGCTCTTTAAAAAAAATTGGTAAATGATGAATACTGGAATAAAAAAGCAACAGACATCTTCATACAAACAAGAGATGTGTTTGTCAGAAACACAATGCCCCCTAATGCGCCGCTTTGATTTTTTTTTACATATTTTTTTACCTTGAAGGATGACCTTGACCTTTCACCACTCAAAATGTGCAGCTCCATGATATACACATGCACGCCAAATATCAAGTTGCTATCTTCAATATTGCAAAAGTTATGACAAAACTTTGAGATAGGTTAAAGTTTTGGACAGACAGACAAACAGACAGACAGGCCGAAAACANATTATGACACAAGAAAATTTACTTGTGTAAGTTTCAACCTATTTATTTTAGCTCGATTGCATTGAAAGCCTAAGGCTTATTGAAAACGCTTGTGTTCTGGCTAGAACCAGTACTTGGTGTCTATCCTGGAGATCTAAAGAACGCTCCCAGCAGCATTAGAACATTCAACATGCATCACATCATGACCAAGTTATTGCACAATAGTTTCCATGAGGACACCTATCCATGGTTACGTATGATACATCTTAAGACAGCACTTGATGAAGGTGTTCATGTAGCGGTCCCAGACAACAGACAGGTTAGAAGCAGATCTGAAAATGGAGGCCATGTTATAGATGTTTGTATATGAGCCTTGTGCATTAAGTGTCGTCCCAGATTTGCCTGTGCAATCTGCACAGGCTAATCAGGGACAACACTTTCCACCTAGACTGGAATTTTGTTTAGAAGAGTCTTCCTTTAAACAATAAATTCTCTTAAAGTGGAAAGAGAAGGCCCTGATTAGCCTGTGCAGACTGCACAGACTAATCTGGAATGATACTTTACGCACATGCATTAAGCCCAGTTGTCCCAAAATGGGACTCATAAAACAGCTTAATTTGTTTGAGTTAAATTTCTAATCATTATGTAATATTTTAAATTTTAGTTTTATTGCGATAAGGCTTATTCAAAAGCATACTTTCTTATTTGCCAAATATAAAAATGTATAGCTTTTGCCTACATGAATATGTGGAGGGAAGAATGACCTATACAAGATGTGATCTATAATGGAACATTTCCTGACCAGTGCTTTTAAAAGAAAGTAGCATGAAAGTAAATCAATTGCCTAATTGTGTCGTGTTCTGAGAAAACTGGGTATAATGCTTGTGCGTAAATTGTCGTCCCAGGTTAGCCTGTGCAGTCCGCACAGGCTAATCAGGGATGACAATTTCCGCTTTTATGGATTTTTTCGTTTAAATGATGTCTCTTCTTAGCGAAAATTTAGTTTAGGCCGAAAGTGTCGTCCCGGATTAGCCTGTGCAGACTGCACAGGCTAATCTGGGATAACACTTTACCCACAAGCATTATGCCCAGTTTTCTCAGAACGCGACACAATTTGCCAAGCGCCCTACCTGAAGACAGAAAGCCTGTGTCCGGAGTCCTTGTACACAGTGAGAAATGTCTTCATTTCCTCAAGAGTCCAATGGGACAACATGAATGGCTCAATCACCTTAAAATAAAGACAACAGAGTGGATTAACCCTTTGAGCGCTGGAACCGGATTTTGAAGGC
>VMBQ01002353.1:0-23468 GCA_007657795.1 Dreissena rostriformis
CTGACAGCGCTTATGTATGAGCCATAATCAAAACCACGCGCACAATGTGGGTAAGAAAAATTACACAAACACATTTAAGATTTTGAACAAACATTTTATCCTGTGATGTGGACATCTTTATTCGGTCGTGAACGTTCGCAGAGAAACTTAAATGCGTTACTGCCCGTGAGCTACGAATTCGGGTTTTTATGCCTCTACGATGTAATCTTTTTATTTGGAAAATCATCATCAATTATCTAAAGACGTGTGTAAATACGGGGTCTTGCATGGTGTCTAAACGTTTGTGAGATTCAACAGGAATATACTAATATGAAAAACATTTTGGTACAAAACGCGTTTGGAAAGTGAACAATATAGTGCAGCAGACGTCGGAGGTAATCGATTGAAAACGAAGTATGTGTAACTCTCACTGTATTAACGCTTACATTTCAGCGAAATTTTCCAACGACCCTTATTAATGTTGATTCGATGAAATTGTTTAACGTATTCGTTGATTATGATGGACCATTGAAACAAAAGCGTAAGTAGCGTATTGTAGGTATTATTCAAATGCATGCGTTTTTTGTTTTGCAGAACCAGTCGTAGTGCCTCACATCGGTAGTAATCGATTAAAAGACAATCGAGCCTCGCCCTATGAAAAGGTGGTTTAATGCATGTGCGTAAAGTGACGTTACGGATAAGCTTGTGCAGTCCGCACAGGCTAATCAGGCGCGATACTTTCCGCTTACATTGTTTTTTTCGTTCTTGACGAAAAGTCAGTTTCGACGCAAAGTGTCTTCCCTGTTTAGCATGTGCGGTCCCTGTTTATTTGTGACACTGCTTTTGAGCCTACATTTGAACAAAAAGGGAAAAAAAAACACTAACCACCGTTGATATATGTATTCAAATGCATGCGCTTTTTGGCTTTGCAGACCATTGGCGTTGTCAAGAACAGATTTTATAAACACTTAACATATTTTTTAGTCAGACAAAGCACATAATACATTTAAATCGTTGCCATAAAATGGACGTTTTCAGTTTAAATATGGTTTGGGTATTTGAAGTATAAGTAAACATTATACATATTTATTATTTACTTTATTATTTTTATCTATATTAATCAAACAAACGCTCAGAAAACTTTGTATCCAATCATTAATCAGATGGATGTTTTAGGTGATGAATTTTAGTTATACTATATAGTATTATTATAAATATTAATCAGTAGTGGCTGCAATTGAAGTAAATAATGCACGAAACCGACAGAATGTATTGTGATGATGATAGGAAATTGATAGAGTAGAAAGAAAGGAAGCAGAGAAAGTGAAACCATGATTGAAGAAGAGAAACAGATGGCACAAAGTGAAGGAATTGGTTCTGAAAAGGGGCACAGTGGATGGATGATATGGAAGGAATGGATGGATGGAAGATGAGGAATGCATATTGATGAATGGCCGGTTTTGTGAAAAGGAATGTAGAAAGGGAAGAGCGTGGCATTTATGGAGCATGCATGAAGAACAGACGTAAGCGATTTAATACTCCTTTCAATTTACTGAGCGGAATATTTGTATTTATACTCTTTTTGACTACTGAGTTCTTTGATTTGAGAGTGATCTTGGCGGTATGACCCTCGTTAACCATGCAACGTACTGTTTATAAATGGGACGGCTATTGGGGCTGAAGTCGTGGCCACGTGTCAATTGCACTGAGGGACGGAACTTACATCAGCTGGTTGCCACAGAGTCGAAGTGAGTAATAAACTGGTGGTCTTTATAATTAGCATTTGTTAAAGAGAAATGATTTATTGTACTAATGTTTGTCAATATTATCTTCTCAAATAATCTTTTCATTCTAAATTTCAAATTGTGGGAATATACTTCTCATTAACTTTTAATTGCGCGCACAAGATCATCATGGACACAGGAAACTTGTGCATTATCCCCATATGGCTATCGTTAAGGCACATGTTCGTTTTCGGTCAATATATTTGACTTGCATAATTGCTCTTAAAAAAATAAATGTGCACACACAATCATAATACAAGACGACGTGTCGCGTAAACCCACTGCGTAGTACTTACAGCCTTATAATCGGAAGAAAATTGATGATATCAACACGGGGTTCATTGCCCACTCTTAGTCAGAAGTAGTAGTTGTTTAAGTAGTAGACAGAACATTTATCCTAAGGATTTCTAGACCAATTTCGAAACTGGATCACGTGGTGTCAATGATTATTTCAGTAGGTTATGTTTTAACAAAAAGACTTAACACAGTCTCTAGAAGTAATATTATTGGGTTAGGCTGAGGTTCATATGCCAGTTAAGTAATGCAAGTTATTCATTGAACGTGTCTTCTTAACAGCGGAAACTTTTTTTGTTTCATTTGTTGATTGTGAGTCAAAGAGTTCTGGTAATAACTGTGAACGAGAATGCCTGTTGCAAGGGAATACACTAACATGTTGACCAAAGTCGCCCACACGTTCTTTCAGTTATGATTGAATATAGAACCATACCTATTTGTCCAACATTTGAGGGGCGCGGCATAAATGTTATGGACCATCGGCTAATTCATACCCAGACTGTTTTAATGAAGGTCATGCAGTGTGCATAAACATGAAATAGTATTTATTCCTTTCAGCTAAAAAGATGTTCTGTAAGCCAGTTGTTGCGAAGGAACATGTTTACACCACTCTGCAGAGCGATACAGTCCAGTTCCGCCGGAGACCTGATATATGTATTCAACTGGACACAACATTGGATCATGACAAACAAATTAAAAACTGGTGGACCGGGTTTAGAGCAGAATCAAAATACGACCCTTTGAACAACAACTGTGCTACAATGGTGTATGATGCATTGCAAATATGCTATGACGTCGAAGAACCTGCTTTGAATAAAGTATGGACACCAGACGACATAGAGAATATCAGTAAAATAATTTATCTCGACGAGGTGCCGCCGATGGAATCAACGGCCACGGAAACCAGACAGGTGTGCTTTTCCGAGTCTATAAAAAGTTACGTCAAAGTGCTGACGCGCCCTGGTGCGGAATACCAGCAACTTGAGGATGAAACAAAGTCGACGAAGAGCTTAAAAAACGTTCTGAAGCGCATGTGTTTTTGTTGTTGTTGTTTCGGTCCGAGCAGAATGTTTGTCTTGCGGCAACCGCAGTTAATATTCAAAACCATGTTATTTGATTACTATTATTTAGCAGAAATACATAAATAGTTCGGGGTGTCTACACAATTTAAGTCGAGGCAGCTGCCTCGTCCTGCCCAATCCTTGCTATGCCGCTGCAAAGTTGGTTTGCTCTACGGCGACTGCATATGTGTCGTTTTCTGAGAAAACTGGTCAAAATGCATGTGCGTAAAGTGTCATCTCAGATTAGCATGTGCAGTCCGCACAGGCTTATCCGAGACGACACTTTCCGCCTTAACTGGATTTTTGCTAAGAAGAGACATCATTTAAACGAAAAATTCCATAAAAGCGGAAATTGTCGTCCCTGATTAGCCTGTGTGGACTGCACAGGCTAATCTGGAATGACAATTTACGCACAAGCATTTTCCCCAGTTTCCTCAGAACACGACGCATATTACAGAGGATAAAGCTTAAATCGATATAGCAATATTAACTTACTTGCGGTGTCCGTATTAATCTCGTTCAAACCACTTTTTAAGCGAGTGTATGCGATCTTTAAATAAATGTTGCCTGGAAATCATTGGAATTAGAGTACGCATTCATATACCAAATCATGTACACTTTGGGAAACCTCCACTATAAGGTTCATACGATCCATTGAAAAAGGTTTTTGCTCTGCATCAAATACGATTAAACCTGTCGATATTTGCTTAAACCTAGTCTTTAATAATTTTATATATACAATTTTATCTTTTGTTTCATTTTAAGACAATTGACATTTTGTTAAAAACATCTCTTACATATTCATAGTTTGGTTTCAGAAAATGCAACGTTGACATTAAAATAGTACCGACTCGCTTTAATTATGACCTGATTCCAAATAATTGGTATTTCCCACCCTCCTATATCGGTTGTAGATTGCATGCCCTCCCGAGGAATGTGAGTATGTTGTAAATCAAGTATGTTTTTCCGTTATTGCTACTCGCTGTTTTGCACTCTCGAGATACTAAACAAAATAAAAAGTAGAGAAATCTAGATGAGAAAACTCGACATAAATAGGCGAGATTGCGATAGTACGGTGTGAGATTGCGAGAAAACAGCACAAGGTCGGAAAAACATGCGAGATCTATTTCAATATCCTGGTAACAATGATTACATTGCAAGATAAGCTTATTATTCAACGCGTCACTTATATTAAATATGTTCACATACGAATTGCTCATTTTGGAGTTATTGATTGTAAGTTACTAACATTCGGTTCAATCCCACGAAATGGTCGAAATGGTCGTTCTTACGCCCAATTCCACCAGCATTAAATACTATACAGTCACAAGGTAGAATAACATAAATAAAATAAATTATGAATTAATAATATAACACAACAACTAACCCATATTTATACACAGTATGACCACGATGTTACTAGGGTTTTGAGCCAGGACTCGGTCATTTAAACGACTTATTCATTTGAGGACTTAAATGTTTTGTTTATGAAAACTATACATTTATGACAAATATATTTCCTAAATAAATGACATGTAAAAGACATCAGAGAATCAATTAAAATGAATAAATTTAGCTATCGTGCATTACAAATAACGACTCAAATATGTTTAACTCAATTTGTTGAGTTGATAACGTTACGAAATACAGTCTTAATAACGAGTCGCCGACGCTTAAAATCCCCCATAGTAGGAATATGTTGTGAATATAGTTTATGTGCTAAACAGAAGCGGTCTGCATACTATGATCAGGAAACATATTAACTAAGTGCTTGCTTGTGCTATTGGTCTGAAGTAGTTTCAATGACTATACACTTCAAGGTCGTCACACTTATGCACTGTTTCCGAACGACTTTGTTCGCGTGTATCGTCATAAAGATTTATCAAAATGAAATACAATGCAATATGTGCAACAAAGGCAATATATGCGTATAACATTTAAGCATACAATTTGAAAATATAAATACCGTTTAATAACAATAAAAAGTAATGTATATTTCTTAAAAAAAGTTAAATGCTTATGTTTTCCTTCACCGGCTCTTAAACAATTGCATATGTTTAAATATACGCGCTTTTTGTGAAATGTAAAATAATCGAGCTGCGCTATATAGCTCTGTAAACATGTAGTTTTTCAAATTAAAGTATCTGAAATTTTGTGTGATGGCTCGCAATTGGTCTATTAAAAAATACCTTAGGATTGTATAATGTAAAAAATGCCTTTGTGTGCAATGGTCTGAGTTGCTGAAAGTTTTGACAACGAAATAATTCCATTGATTTCATGTTAACACTTCTTCAGAACTTATATTCTAGCTTTTTATCCATCGACGTTTTACATGTTTTGAAAAACAATACAACTAAGATTGTATATACTTGCTTCAACTTAAAAACGTATCATCTGTTCCTTTCAATAGATTCCGATTGTCACGACACTAGATCACTTAAACTTTGTGTGTATGATTTTGCGTTTTGGCATTCATGTTTTCATTTCCTGTCTGAATTTGATTTAGGTCGGTTTTGACGCGCGTTAGCTCTCAAACCGGTATGACTTTGACATTTGAGTCAGACACTAGACCATTGTGGCACCTTTATCGACTGTGGGATATGTACTATTTTACTCTATGGTGTGTATGTGTGTATGTATCATATACCAGTGTTTATGTCCCTTGTCTTGTATGTATGCATTTGATTCTGCTGTGAGATTCAGTCCCTTGTCCTGTGTGCGCACAGCCGTGTGCTATTATTGAATGCATGTATGCAAAAAAGTCTTCATATTTAGTTGTAGTCTGTTTGTAATATTTACATTGAATCCTTTCAACCTTTCTGCAAGAAAAAAAACACCATTATTTGTAAGCAAGCCGAGGTTCAAAGAAGATACTGAACCGCTTCTGCTTTAAGTTGACCTGGTCTGAAAGTGCTTATGAATGAGCGATACTCAAAAAAACCACACGCACAATGTGGATAACAAACACTATACAAAAACATGCAAGATTTTTCAGCAGCATTGTATCCTTTAATATCGACATCGACAAACTTTGATGCGGTACGACCTGTGAGCTACGCATTCGGGTTGTTATGTCTCTATATTTAGAACATCGGATTTTCCAGTTATTCTGAAAATTATCATTAATTATTTACAGAAGCTTGTGAATACATTTTCTTGCATGGTGTCTAAACGTATGTGGGATTCAACACGAAAGTATACTAATATGAAAAGAATTATTTTACAAAACGCGTTTGGAAAGTGAAGAAGATAGTGCAGCAGACATCGGAGGTAATCGATTTACAAAGGAGTATATGTAACTCTGTATTTACGCTAACATTTCAGGGAAATTTTCCAACGACGCTTCGGTGTTGATTCGGTGAAATTAGTAAACGTATTCTGTGATTATGATGGACCATAGAAACAAAAGCGTAAGAAGCGTATGGTTCGTATTATTCAAATGGATGCGTTTGTTGTTTTGCAGTAACAATCGCAGTGTCTCACATCGATATTAATCGATTTGTGGACAATTGAGCAACGTTTTGTGAAAAGGTGGTTTAATGCATGTGCGTTAAGGATCGTCCCTGATAAGCCTGTGTAGTCTGCACAGGCTTATCAGGGACAATATTTTCCGCTTTTATTGTTTGTTTTTTTTCGTTTAAAGGAAGACTCTTCTTGATGAAAATTCAGTTTAGACGGAAAGTGTCGTCCCTGATAAGCATGTGTGGACTGCACATCTAATCTTAGGCGACACTTTACGCACATGCATTAAACCTCTTTTATACAGAGCGCGGGCGAATTATTTGTGACACTGCTTTTGAGCCTTCATTTCAGCAAAATGTGCAAAAGCACTTACCACCGGTGATGAGCGTATTCAAATGCATGCGCTTTTTGGCTTTGCAGAACCATTGGCAGAATAAGGGAAAGGTTTTATAACCACTTAACAGTTTTTTACTCGCACAAAGCACATATATATTAAACATACATAATTCATATAAATCGTTGCAATAAAATGGAAGTTTTCAGTTCGAGTATGGTTTGAGTATTTGAAAGTATAAGTATACATTTATAATATGTATTACCTACTTTATTATTTTTATCTAGATTAATCAAACAAACGCTCAAGAAACGTTTTCCAACCCATTTAGGATATGGATGTTTTAGTCGTACAATATATTATTACACATATCAATTATAATTAACAGTGGATGAAACGGAACATAAATAATGTATGGCGAGAATGATAGGAAATTGTTGGAGGTAGAAAGAAATGAAGCAGGGAAGTTGAAACATTGATTGAATAAGAGCAACAGATGGAGAAAATAGAAGGTAGTGGTTCAGAAAATGGGCCAAATGCATGGAAGATATGGAAGGAATGGAAGGAGAGAAGATAAGGAATGCATGTTGATGAATGACCGGTGACGAGAGAAGGAATTGAGACAGGGAAGAGCATGAAATTAATGGAGCATGAAAGAATTGTGTGTAAAAGTACAAGTAATCGGTTTACTGAACATAAATACCCCCTTTCAATTTACTGATCGGAATATGTTTTAGTTATGACGCCTTTTGACTACTAAGGTTTTTAATTGAAGACTTGCCTTGGCGGTATGACCCTCGGCAACCATGCCACTAACTGTCTATAAATGGGACGGAAATTGGGGCTGCAGTCGCGGTCACGTGTCCATTGAACTGAGCGACGGAACGTACATCAGCTGGTGGCCTGAGAGGCGAAGTGAGTGAATAAACTGGTTGCCTCTATAATTAGCATTTGTAAAAGAGTAATGATTTATTTTACTATCGTATGTCAATATTCACCTTTCAAATAATATGTTCATTCAAAATGTCTAATTTTGCTAGTGTTAACTTCTTATTAACTTTAAATTACGTGTAACAAAAATGTCGGACATGGTCACAGTGGACACTGGGAACTTATGCATATTCCTCGTATGGTTATCGTCAAGGCACATTTCCGTTTCCGGTCAATATCTTTGACCTGCATTATTGATCTTTAAAAAATGTGCACAATTGTTTTATACAAGACGACGTGTTGCGTAAAACTACTGTGTAATACTTACAGCCTGATAATCAGTGGAAAATTTACGGAGTGTATAAATATTGTTCATGTCCCACTCTTAGTCAGAAGTAGAAGTTGTTGTACTAGTAGTCAGAACATTTATCCCAAGGATTTCTAGACCAATTTCGAAACAGGGTCACGTGGAGTCAATGTGTATTTCATGAGGTTATATTTAAACCAAAAAACTTATTTCTGTAGAAGTAATAGTACTGGGTTAGGGTTAGGTCCAGATGCCGGTAGTATACTGTTCAGTATTGCAAGCTATTCATTTAATGTGTGTATTAAACAGCAGGTATATAAAAATTAAGATTTCTTGTACTAACTGTGAACCAGAAAGCGTATTGCAATGGCATACACTAACATTTTGACTAAACTCGCACACAAGGTATTGCAGCTATGGATGAATATAGAAAGCTATCTATTTGTCAAACAATTTAGGGGCCCGGCATAACAATATACCATGGGATGATTTATACCCAGGCTGTTGTAATGAAGTGTTCTGCAGTTTTTATACTCATGTCATATTATTTACCATTTTCAGCTAAAAAGATCTTCTGTAAGCCAGTTGTTGCGAAGGAACATGTTCACACCACTCTACAGAGCGATACAGAACAGTTCGGCCGGGAACCTGATATACGTATTCAACTGGACACGACATTGGAACATGATGAACAAATAAAAGACTGGTGGACCGGGTTAAGAGCAGAATCAAAATACGATCTCTTTTCCCACAATTGTGCCACTGTTGTGTATAAAGCGTTGCAAAAATGCTATAGCTTCAAAGCACTTTATTCATTGAAAGAAGTGTTCACACCAGACGACATAGAGAATATCAGTAAAATAATTTATCAGTACGAGGTGCCACCGATGGAATTAAATGCCACGGAAACCAAACAGGCGGGCTTTACCGATTCTACAAAAAGTTACGTCGAAATACTGAAGCGCTCTGGTTCGGAATACGAAAGACTTGTGGATGAAACGGAAACAAAGAAAAGTTTGAAAAGCGTTCTGAAGCGCATGTGTTGTTGTTGTTTTGGTCCGAGAAAAAAGTGTGTTTCGCGGCAACCGTCACTTAGTATTCAAGACCATGTTATTTGATTACTAATATTTAGCATTTAGTTTTAATATATCTTTAATACATATGTTACTATATCTAGTAAACTTTTTGCACGTTGAAATTATCGCTCCACAACTTTCACACGAGCGCTTTTAACGTCGTAGAACAGAACAGATGGTCGATACGTAGAAAAAGAACCGCAAATTATTTTAAGATAAACAAATAGTGGACAATTTTTATGTTGTACGAAATAATCTACTGTAAAAAATGATAAACTGGTAAAAGTAATGACCCTTACTGACGAAAACAAATACAAACATGCCTGTGACGTCTGGAATAGAGGGGGAAATTCCGCCGAATCAGCCAACAAGCACAAAACAATATCAATTCAATAGAAGTGCTTTAGCAGTTAATCTATCAACATTCATAGGCTTAAGTTAAATACCATTTTACTTACAGAACATTTCTCTGAAGGAACCATGCCTAATGATGTAGTGGAGAAGACTTCTCAAAGTTCCGTTCGTTTTTATTCTTTAAAAACAACATATAAAGATGCATTAGAGCAGTCAGTTTGTGCACACAGTTTTCACATCACATCAAAGTTTTAGATTATTTTCCACTTCTAAACTCTTGGCAAAAAGGCCGTAATAGCATCGTGGCATAAAAAAGAGACACATAAAAAGGAGGCACCTCTATATAAATAGGGACATAACAATGTTTAGTACTTTTGGGAAGCTCTTTATTAATTATAATTCCGCAACCATGAAATTTCGGAAAGGCATATAGTGTTACCCATGCGTGTGTGTGGGGGGATGCGCATGCGTGTTTGTGCGGGCATTTCTTGTCGGGCCCAAAACGGGATTTCATCTGTCATACAACGCTCGTTTCTGTGTCATGTAACATACAGCGGATGCATTCGTGTCTTATGAACGCAATAATTGTTTTTTTATAATTGTATTATATAATATATGTTAAATTCTTGTTTTCAGAAATGTCATGTGTATATGAAAACACAGGCAAGTTTTGTTGGTTATATGGGGAACAACGGATAATATTATGTTCTCTGCTATGAGAGTGACAATTAGCCCGTATAAAATTATACTAGAATGCTATTTTGTATATTTATTTTTTTAACAAAACAACTCATTATTGAGTGAAGGAGGTAATTAAAAATAATGCATTACATATGTATTTTAAGGTAAAATTACTAGATATTCTTATGTCTATTGCATTATGTAAAGCATCACTTCGGATGTTAAATATTACAACGTCATCGACGATTTTGAATGGTCTGACGGTCCCATACAATGTGAAGCAGTCACTCCATTTTTATATTCTATTTCTCTTAAATAGCGTTAAAAAAATACTAAATACCACATGACTTTAGTCGCTTGACTATAGGTATCCGTAATTTATTTCAGCTGTTATAATTATGCATTTGTAATACATGAAACGTGTTCGTATATACGGAAAACAACACTGCTATTGTTCTTTGGACAAAGCATATTAAAAACATTTTAAATGATAAGAAAATGCGTTACAAGTTTTCGAAATATGACTTTTTTTAATTTTTGACAACAATCTGTTTTCATATACTAGTTTATCCCATTTCAGGACAAACTTTGAGGGTATTTTTTAAGTTAAAATTTTTATTTATTACATATCAGTCTGCATATCAGTCTATGTCGGTAAGGCCTTAAATAATTTATTTTACAAAAACATCATACCTTTCGTTAGTTTTCGGTCAGATGCATAGGTTATACCATAGATGTAGAAAGTGTATATAAGAAGCGTGTAACCTAGGTAGGGGCAAAATATGTCCGCGGATAAGAGAAAAACCCACTCGTTGGTAAATACATTTGAATGATATAAAAGGTTATTATTATAATAGAACCAAAAGTTGTCATTACTGGTTTATAAAGCATGCTCGCATTGCTCGGACATTTAGATTACGATCACGATCGAAAAACTACACACCTTACACCTTACTAACTTATTGGTGAAGCTTTCTTTGCATTTGTTATTTGGTCTAACTCGTCTCTTTTGCAGGAACTTATACCATTCTTTTAGCGAGGAGGATTTAATTTTAAGACCTGAAACATACGGGGTTTTCCATGAATTCGATCAAATCTTCCATAACGTACACAAACGCCACAGAGAGCGCCTGACCGTTTGCTCAAAGCATGTTTGGATAAGGACACGAACAAATACGCTGAAGATAAGTTCTGACAATAGCTGAAATTAAAACACTTGAAATGATAATACTTTTATACCAATTGGCAAGGTAAGCAATAGCGTGTATTGATATCTTATTGTCGAGCTTTTGAATCTCCCTTCGGTCAACAAAATAAAGCGTGATATACTTGATTTAATATTAAACGGACGTCTGTTTATCTGTCTGTCGATTGATACAAAGTTAACATTTTAATATTTATTCAATAAATTTTCAAAACATAGTAATAGAAAGCTACACAAGTGTACTGTAACAGTTTTGCTTTTGTGTTCTTTGATGGAGATATTTGTCAACAAAATCAGTGTGAATACCAATCACGCACACGCAATTAAACATAACATATTAACTACGACGAAAGGTAAATAATATAAAAACAAACAACTATTCGATTACAACATCAAAACACAAGAGTAACCTATACATTTACAATAGCACAACTTGTAGCTATCGACAGTGAAAAGAATGAAGTTGAGTGTACTGAATTGAAAACTGAAAGTTAACTTTAAGAAACATAAACGAAAATCCGTTTACAAATCTCTATATATATATATTATATATATATACTAGGAGATAAGCCATTTACGGGGCATTTTCCAATATGAGACCCTTGTTGCGGGGCATGTAAAAATTGCTGGGTGCATTTTTAACCCCACAATTTAGGACACGTATTTTTCTATTGTTAACCATACATACATCATTTTGGTGACAAATGGCAACAACTCGGTTTCACATCGAAATCATATATATAAGAAAACACAGTTATTTCCCTTTTGTTAAAGCTCTAAAATCCAATTAAACGTGCATGAAGAGATAACACTACCAGATAGCATAATGAGCCAGAAATACAGCTGGAAACGTCGCTCTGCTGATCTGTAAAATAAATATTTATGTTACTGATGAACATGATTTTAAATCTTAGTTTGTTGAATGTTTAGCTTGAAACAAAAGAATGCTATTTGTTATTAAGAAATGAACTATTGTAGTGGTTTCATTTTAATGCATTAAATATTAAGTACTATATGTAATTNTTCCGCCTTTATTGCAATTTTAGTTTATAGATATCTTCTTAGCGAAAATCCAGTTTATGCGTAGAGTGGCGTCTCTGATTATACAAAGTGATGACGACACTTTACGCACATTCATTAAGCCCGTTTTTATTCTAGAGCGCGGCTCATTTATTAAGATGAGAACGCTCCAATGGTGAGCATCAAACCCGAGATACCAGGTCGCTAGGCACACCTTATCCACTATGTCAACGCGACATGTACTGGATGTATATGCAATTATAATATCGGGCAGATAAAGTTACTAATTGAAGATTACATAGACCATCTACCTGTTTTCAGTATGGCTCGAACCATCATTGCGTTAGGTTTCTTTTGATCAATTGCACAGAGAAGCATTCCAACATTTCTTGTTTCGACAACTTCCTGAAATCAAACAGAATACTATGTTTATTACCACTGTTTTTAAAGTTTTGGCAATATGCAAATAAACTTTATTCCCGTGAACACAAAAATAACTTGTTGGAATGTAGATTACTTTACTTCATGTACATGTATTTGTAATGATGTGATGTTTATATCAGCTGGTAAAACCGATTATACCTGTAGTAGACATACAAAAATAGACTGAAATTTCGCTAATAAGACACTTTAGTTGAAAAATACTTCTAAAGCGGAAAGTTTCGTCCCTGATTAGCATGTCGGACTGCACACTTTACGCACATACATTAAACTCCGTTCGCAGAGCGATGCTCATTTATAATTAAGTTTTCAATACAAGCGTGCTTGCAAGACCTCCCAGCCGTACTACATCGTTATAACAATGCCACTTACTACCACTTTACGCCAAAGTTATGACAACGTTGCGTGCTGTCACTTTACGACATAGTAAAAAAACGCTGCAATGACATAATGATGACAACGCTGCTTACAGTCAGTTTACGACATAGTAATGTCAACGCTGCTTACTGTCACTTCATGACATTGTGATGACAACGCTGTTTACTGTCACTTGACGACATAGTAAGGACAACGCTTCTTACTGTGACTTTACGACATAGTAATGACAACGCTGCTTACTGTCACTTTACGACATAGTAATGCCAACGCTGCTTAATGTCACTTTACGACATAGTAATTACAACGCTGCTTACTGTCACTTTACGACATAGTAATGACAACGCTGCTTACTGTCACTTTACGACATAGTAATGACAACGCTTCTTACTGTCACTTTACGACATAGTAATGACAACACTGCTTACTGTCACATTACGACATAGTAATGACAACACTGCTTACTGTCACTTTACGACATAGTAATGACAACGCTTCTTGCTGTCACTTTACGACATAGTAATGACAACACTGCTTACTGTCACTTTACGACATAGTAATGACAACGCTTCTTACTGTCACTGTACGACAAAGTAATGACAACGCTGCTTACTGTCACTTTACGACAAAGTAGTGACAACGCTGCTTAGTGTCACTTTACGACATAGTAAGGACACCGCTACTTACTGTCACTCTACGACATAGTAATGGAAACGCTGCTTACTGTCACTTAACGACATAGTTAGGACAACGCTGATACTGTAACTTTACGACATAGTAAGGACACTGCTGCTTACTGTCACTTTACGACATAGTAATGACAACGCTGCTTACTGTCACTTAACGACATAGTAAGGACACCGCTACTTACTGTCACTCTACGACATAGAAATGGAAACGCTGCTTACTGTCACTTTACGACATAGTAATGACAACGCTGCTTACTGTCACTTTACGACATAGTAATGACAACGCTTCTTACTGTCACTTTACGACATAGTAATGACAACACTGCTAACTGTCACTTTACGACATAGTAATGACAACACTGCTTACTGTCACTTTACGACATAGTAATGACAACGCTTCTTTCTGTCACTTTACGACATAGTAATGACAACACTGCTTACTGTCTCTTTAAGGCATAGTAATGACAACGCTTCTTACTGTCACTTTACGACAAAGTAATGACAACGCTGCTTACTGTCACTTTACGACATAGTAGTGACAACGCTGCTTAGTGTCACTTTACGACATAGTAAGGACACCGATACTTACTGTCACTCTACGACATAGTAATGGAAACGCTGCTTACTGTCACTTAACGACATAGTTAGGACAACGCTGATACTGTAACTTTACGACATAGTAAGGACACCGCTGCTTACTGTCACTTAACGACATAGTAATGACAACGCTGCTTACTGTCACTTAACGACATAGTAAGGACACCGCTACTTACTGTCACTCTACGACATAGAAATGGAAACGCTGCTTACTGTCACTTTACGACATAGTAATGACAACGCTGCTTACTGTCACTTTACGACATAGTTAGGACAACGCTGATACTGTAACTTTACGACATAGTAAGGACACCGCTGCTTACTGTCACTTTACGACATAGTTATGGAAACGACGCTTACTGTCACTTTAGCATCCACGGCAAGAATGATCTTATCACGGTCTCCACGCTTGCTTAAGTAGGAGAAGAAAAAATCGACGAATTCGTCGTGGCGGAATACACGATGTGTGCTGATGGTTTGCACGAATCCCTGGAGCAGGTAGTGGATAAACGCTTCTGCCAGAAGCCCAAAGTTCTGCGACGTGACGTGCATGACAAATATCTGGTCACGTGACGAGTCCATTACGTTCTGGGTGAACACGTAATCCACGAGGAACTGAAGTTCGCTGACTGAAAACGGTAAAATTGTAAAATGAATCTAATGCGCTTTGCTTTTGGACATTTACGTTTCGGGTACAAGCAATTGTTACTGGTTAACCTAATAATGTGTATGATCCCTTGACAAGTATCAATGTGTCCTGAAATCCTTATGTGATTCTGACACATATTGGCCTTCAAGGGTCGACCCGTTGACTCATTGCATTATACAAAAAACGTTAATTGTAGTATATAAGTAAGCAAATAATCATTACGCCATTAATTAAAGTCTTAGATGCTAAATAATGTGTAACTTAAACAGACGCTTCCGCAATTCAATCCTCTTAGTGGGTTAATAAAATTATTATTTTTACAAAAGAGCGCACGTATTCTGTTTATTTTTTAGCAAATTACACGTGGTAATGTTTGTGATTTTCCAATAAAGGATTTTATCTTTAATCAACAGTTTGAACGAATTTCAGCTGTTCGTGGAAACCCCTGTGCCTGTCTATTGTTCTTACTTTCAAGCACGTACTGTGGATATCGCTTCACAAACGATGACATCATTATCTCCATGACGCTCTCGTGCGAGAACGTGAAGCTTCCGGTTTCCTCATAGAAGAACACGAACGACCCAAGGCTGGTGTAGAGCGCGTTGATCACGAGTTCCGGAAGCTGCGCAGAGTCTGAGATCTCGCACACCCCGGCCAGCGTCTCGAATTGCTGCAGAAATACCTCGTCGTCGAGTTGCTGAGGAAAAATCAAGTCATGCGATGTATATGATAAATTTGAAAAATGCAAACATTCAACTGCAATGTGCACGTGTGAATTTTTCATACGTTTTAAAAATACTTTTGGGACTATGATAAGCTTTATATCTCGTTTTGTTCTTCTATTGTTCTCGATATGAACCTTAACGCAACGGAAAATGTGAGTGTCGACCACGCAGGAATTAATTATTGAAGTGATATTTTAACGATATATGGATATTGCATGCTGATATTAGTATCATTTTTACGTATTCTTTAGGTATTGTTAATGCATTGATTTGTGTTTATTATTTTTGCGAGACGAATCTTTGCACCTTTCAGGAACATCATGAGAATTGCATGTTGCAGTAAGGTACGTACCATTAGTTGTTTGAGACGCAGCATTGCATCTTTTTGGAACATCATGAGCATAGCATGCTTTAGTTGTACACGTACCATACGATTGGCGAGACGCACCCTTGCACCTTACCGGAACATCATGAGCATTGCATGCTTAAGTTGTACACGTTCCATTAGATGAGCGAGACGAAGCATTGCACCTTACCGGAACATCATGAGCATTGCATGCTTTAGTTGTATACGTACCATAAGATTGGCGAGACGCACCCTTGCACCTTACCGGAACATCATGAGCATTGCATGCTTTAGTTGTATACGTACCATTAGATTTGCGAGACGCACCCTTGCACCTTACCGGAACATCATGAGCATTGCATACTTTAGTTGCATACGTACCATTAGATTGGCGAGACGCAGCATTGCACCTTACCGGAACATCATGAACATTGCATGGTATAGTTGTACACGTATCATTAGATTTGCAAGACGCAGCATTGCACCTTACCGAAACATCATGAACATTGCATGCTTTAGTTGTATACGTACCATAAGATTGGCGAGACACAGCATTGCACCTTACCGGAACATCATGAGCATTGCATGCTTTAGTTGCACACGCACCATTAGATTGGCGAAACGCATCATTGCACATTACCGGAACATCATGAGCTTTGCATGCTTTTGTTTCACACGTACCATTAGATTGGTGAGACGCATACTTTCACCTTACCGGAACATCATGAATATTGCATGCTTTATTTGTACACGTACCATTAGATTGGCGAGAGGCATACTTTCACCTTACCGGAACATCATGAGCATTGCATGCTTTAGTTGCACACGTACCATTAGATTGGTGAGACGTTTTCTGCACCTTACCGGAACATCATGAATATTGCATGCTTTATTTGTACACGTACCATTAGATTTGCGAGACGCATACTTTCACCTTACCGGTACATCATGAACATTGCATGCTTTAGTTGCACACGTACCATTAGATTGGTGAGACGCATACTTGCACCTTACCGGAACATCATGAACATTGCATTCTTTAGTTGCACACTAACCATTAGATTGGTGAGACGCATACTTGCACCTTACCGGAACATCATGAACATTGCATGCTTTAGTTGCATACGTACCATTAGATTTGCGAGACGCATACTTGCACCTTACCGGAACATCATGAACATTGCATTCTTGAGTTGCACACGTACCATTAGTTGTTTTTGCTTCAACATTGCACCTTTCTGGAACATCATGAGGACAAGAGCTAGGTAGCCTACACGGTTGGACTTGTGTAGGGCATCTAGCTCGTCGTGAAGAATCTCTGCAATTACAACATCAGTGTATTTATAAAATGAAACTTAACATTTTTTAATGCATGTGACGAGTTATAAACATATTAAAATTACATAAATAAAGTAGAACATACACTTGATATATTTGAACAAAAGTAAGAAAAAGGATAGTTTTATGTGAAACTATAACTATCGACAGTGACGTAAGCTTCAAACCGAATAAAATGAAAGTACTGACAGTACTGGTGTGACGATGCTTTTGAAAAGGATGGATATAAAAGCACCAATATAAGTTTATCTACATCACCACAATTGTGTATGTGGGTACGAACATTTTGGGTGCGAAAAAATTATGCCAAAAAAAAAATTGGGGTACGAAAATAAATTTGGGTACGAACACAAAAATTGGGTACAGTGAGGTCGTCAGTTCCGAAAATTCTCCAGTTCCGAAACAAATCGAAATTAATTCAACATTAAAAAAAAAAACTCACCACTTTTAACTAAACAAATTGTGCAGTCATGAACAATAACATTTGATTTTTTCCCCCACAAAAACCGGAATTAAACAGACAATTCTAAACAGTCACCTTCATTGAAACGCTCGCAGACATTCTTTCGAATGGCGCAAAATTCTGCCTGCGGGTGTGTAGATCAGTGAGAAAGAAACGATTATTTTCCTAATCCATTGTCAACGGTAAGTGATCGTGGTATCGATTTGAAGACTATTTATCAGAGAATAAAAAACTAGATGTGTACATTTTCAGTTGAACTGTTGATTACAACACGCGAAACAGACACCCTGGTACAGATGTCAGTTTCAAAACACCCGTTTCCCGTAATGGGGGTTGTCTCCTGAATCGTAACGTTACCTTTTCACTGTATTTTCTGTTTCAATAATCTTTTTAAAAATATGGTCCACTGAAACATTCATTACATATCATCCTGTGTGGACTGCAGCGGCACAGGCTAATCTGAGAAAACAATATATACAGATGTACTGTACATGGTTGTCTCTTAAAAGGGTCCATTTGTTTTTGTTTTCTTTGTTTTGTACGAACAAAAAATTGGGTACGAAAAAAAAATGGGTACGAAAAAAATTTGGGTACGAAAAAAACTTTGGGTACGAAAAAAAAATCGGGTACGAAAATAAATTGAGTACGAAAAATTTTGGGTACGGGTAAGTAGTACCCGTGGGGAACTTGACCCATTCAGCGAAACTGGGAGGCGGGTTACATTCTCGATCAAATATAACAAGAAATATCTTTAAAAAAAGATATATGGCGTTGATTTTGGTTGGAGTTGGTGAAAGGTAAAGAGTTTAAAGAATGAAATCAAAGATAGCATATATCTTTTTCTGTGCAGTTCTTAGCTGCATTTCACGCAGTACGGGATATTTACGCGTAGTTTTCGCGGTTTATTTTACATGATTACATACTGCTGATCATATATCTATAGATACAAAAAAAAAGAAGAATGGAAGTATAAATTAAATCATGTTAGTCAACCGGCCACTCGCGAAGTATCTGGACATATTTTTAATATTTATTCGCGCGTTCTTCGGAAAACCCTGTTTAGTGGTTTGTCGGGCATTGCTATTTGATTCGATTATTAACAGTATCGGGAATCATCTCGCTCATGCTCAATACATTGGTCAATATGGTGGAATAATTCTTGTTGAATTAATCAAACATAATATTTATCATGGTTTTGTTGAAAACACATTAAGAATCTTTTATTGAGATACCATAATTATATCGGCGAATATCTTCATTTAACATCTGGTCTAAATAAAATCCCAGTTCACCTAGTTCACGCGATACCGTCTATATTATATAACGATCCCTGTACTGACCGCGCGAACTCACCCTGATACCTTGCGGCTTGGAATGCAATGCTTAAAGTGAGGTCACGATTTCACGGCTTGAACGACGGCTTGTTTAAAACTTTATACTTTTACATGTTTAATGTTCAATTTCGAAAACAATTAAATATGGTTTGGCCAAAACTAATATCAGGATATCGAAAAACGATACTTTTATGAACTAAAATATACTAGTACACAGACAGCAATATGGTAATAATAACTAAATATGAGAACATAGCCTTTAAGTACAAACGCTCTGGCGCTGACAATCCTCTGAATATAAAGGGTCACACACAAACTGTATTGATGTCGAGAATTAAGTGTGAAACTGCTCTATCTCTCAAACCTTATCATGAGAGATACAATTGTTTCATGCTGAATACGCAGTTAACATCGTTGCTAAACGAACTGTAGTATCCCTTTTCATACCCAATACTTCCCAAAAAATGAAAGTCGACGGAATAACATTTTAATGTTAATGTGAAATCTGTTTGTAGATTGCACGTTTTCTTCTGCGAAAAGTTTTAGGCCCACCGGCGGGAAAATTTATATTCGAATTGATTGGTCGCTTACAAAGGTCAGGCTAAGGTGAAAACCTGGCGTATACAGCTAACGCCGAAAAATAACTACATTTGGGGTTTTCCCAGCGTCACAGCGTTTGAAGTGCCACCTGGCAGTTTCATGTCTGGTTCCTGTCCCGAACCTCTCGATAAATTTGAAAGAGGACGGGAACCAAAGTGCCTTCACCTTTATCAACAATAATCAGCGAGGTATGCCGATTGAGAAAATTTAGCTAACTCAATCGGACTGGCTCGGTCTTTTAAATAGGTCGCCTTTGTTAAGAATTGTTTCATGGTATGATAACTTAGACGAGCTGCTTCGCTGAAGCAGCATCGTCAAAAATAGGTTTTAATAAAAAAAAAATAGCCTATGCGGACTGCACAGGCTAATCCGGGACGACATTTGACGCACAATTATGCCTTACCCTCATGTTTTAGAAAAAAAAATAGCCTGCGCATTCAGCCTGTGCGAACTGCACAGGCTAATCCGAGACGACATTTTACTCACAATTATGCATAACCTACTTTTTTTAAGCAAAAATAAAAAAAATAGCCGGTGCAGTCAGCCTGTGCGGACTGCACAGGCTAATCCGGGACGTTATTTTACGCACAATAATGCCTAACCCTCATGTTTTAGTAAAAAAAAAAAATTGCCTGTGCAGTCGGCGTGTGCGGACTGCACAGGCTAATCCGGGAAGACATTTTACGCACAATTATGCCTAACCATTATGTTTAATAAAACAAAAAAAGCCTGTGCAGTCAGCCTGTGCGGACTGCACAGGCTAATCCGGGACGACGCTGTCCAGTTTTCTCAGAACAAGTCTCAGAACATATGACATATACGGCAATCTGGTTATATTTTTTATTATTATGTATCATAGAAATCAACACTTGTGATAAGAATAGTTATTTGTCAATTTCTTACATATTTTAATAAACATTTTCTTCGGCATTTGCCAATTGTTGTTGTTGTTTTCCATATTTCAATGATAATCAGCGAGGTATGCCGATTGTGAAAATGTTGTAACTCAATCGGACTCTCTCGGTCTTTTAGGTAGGTCGCCATTGTGATTTTTTTTCGTCGTATGATAACTTAGACGAGCTGCTGAAGCAGCATCGTCAAAAATTAAAATTATACCATTAAACACCTTATCCAAAATATCCGACGTCTTTTCTTCTGAGTATATTTTTTTTGTCTTTAGTGCATTGTTTAAAGCTCTATAGAACCATATTTTTGCACCTCATATAGTTAAACATCTGTAGAAAAAGGGGTTCCGTACATAACTAGTGAAAACATTCGAAATAGGAATCCTAATATTACTAGAGAAAACAATCAGATATTTGTTCACATTTTGTGGACAATCTGTGAACGGGTATAAATTTCAACACCTTTTGTACTCTTCAAACGAGGCAAATGGTATTATTTTCTCCACCGGTGCTTGAAGACTGATTTAGAAACTTATAATCCTACACAGCGCCATTTTACCTATGGGATGCTCGAAGAAATGGGACCAGACGTCATGGAAATTGTTGTGGTTGATGTACAGTGAGCAGCACTGCGGGAAGCCCAGTTTACACGTGTGCAGCTTGGCGCTCTTGTAAATCTCGGCCCTGACCTTGCTGTCCACCAGGATGTGTTTGGTCAGCAGCAGACGCATATCCGAGAAATTCAAATCTGTATGCGAATATGTCATGCATAAGTTTATGTATTTAAGCATCGCACTGGGAAAACGGGACTTAATGCATGTGCGGAAAGTGTCGTCCCAGATAAGCATGTGCAGTCCATACAGGCTAATCAGGGATGACACTTTAGGCTTTTAAGGTATTTTTTTTAAACGAAGTCTCTTCTAAACGAAAATCAATTTAAGGCGGAAAGTGTCGTCCCTGATCTGGGACGACACTTAATGTACATGAATTAAGCCCCGTTTTCTCAGAGCGAGACTCATTTATTATCAAGAGAATTATTGCTGTATCAGCGTTTTTGACGATAAACTTCAAACGTTATTGTAACATGGAGCGTTAAACCTATTTGCCTAAATTGTCAATCATAAAATACCGGAACAATGCTATCAAAATGTATAAATCATAGTTTAAAATGTTTTACGTTAGTGTTTAAAAAAAATAAAAAAATTACAGTGTAATAATATGATGTTAAGCATGGAACATAATATTTTAAAGGACATTGACAACTTCCATACTCATGTAAAACCAATAATCAATAAGCAAGTTTGGATCTCAATACGTATTTACTTGGATGTACTTATCCACTTATTGTACCTTTCGAATTGAACTCTACAATGTGCTCGGGATCGAACAGTTCGTACTTGGCCAGCGTCTCTGCGCATGCGTCAAACACGTGCTTCCGGATGGTGAGGATGATACAGCAGCGCTTGCCCTTCTTGGAGCCAAGAACGCAGCGGTACATCTTCAAAATGATATAACACAATTGATAAACATTGCACATTTCAATTCGTTTAAACTAAAGCGTAATCAAAGTGCTGATAGCAGTATACACCGTTAGCGAGATAAAAAGATACATTAATTAAGGAATATTATTTAAAAAAAAAAATCTACCTGAAAAAATCATTCGTTTGAATGACATTTTAGTTATGCAACGTTATTTTATACAGAAGATATCGATTTGCCGATACTCAATTTTATTCTCAAAATATTGTTATATATCTTTTGTTGATATAAAATTAATGGAAACTACATATCAATAGATACTTGACATTGAGGGTAATCGATTCTAATTTTCAATATCGTCCTACAGCAGTCGTCTTAAAGTAACCCATCAATCACAGCGATATATGTGTCGCGTTCTGGGAAAACTGGGCATTATACTTGTGCGTAAAGTGTCGTCCCAGATTAGCCTGTGCTAATCCGGGACGACACTTTCCGCCTAAAATGGATTTTCGCTAAGAAGAAACATCATTTACACGAAAAATGTCATAAAGGCGGAAATTGTCGTCCCTGATTAGCCTGTGCGGACTGCACAGGGTAATCTGGGACGACAATTTACGCACAAGCATTTTGCCCAGTTTTCTCAGAACACGCCACATATATCAATGATATGTTTTCTATATTTCACTAAAGTATAAATCAAAAACTCGCCTGTTCGAAGAATGGTTCCCACTCTTTCAAACGGGTCTCCTCATAGTACATGCTTCCAAATAAGTCGTCAAGAAAGATGACCCCTGCGGTCCGCGTGTCCACGTAGCGCCAGGTGGTCGTGTCCTGCACCCACAGAACCTCATCCGGGTCCCACAGGGAGCTCATCATGGCCACAGCTGCCGTCGTCTTTCCCTCGCCAGTGTTGCCTTGGGGACAGTGTAGTATATAAATATCTTATGCAGTTGAGGGGTACATTATATTAAATATATCACCCAGAGAACAGTGATGCCTACCGAGGCCGACATAACTCTTCGAGGAGGGGGGGGGGGGGCA
>VMBQ01002353.1:23723-77215 GCA_007657795.1 Dreissena rostriformis
AGAGCTTTGTCACAGACGTGACGTATACTCCCACATGCTGCATTGACACAGAATATATACAAAGGGCCATAACTCCGTTATTAACAGATGATGTAAAATGCCATTTGGCGTGCATCATCCTCTTATCCATATATATACTCATACCAAGTTTCAATGAAATCCGCCAAAGCACTTCCAAGATATGGCTCCGGACACAAAAGTGCCTATAGTAAAAAGCATTTTTTCAAGATACAAAGGGCCATAACTCCGTTATTAAAAGATGGTGTACAATGCCATTTTGTTTGCATCATCCTCTTATCCATATATATACTCATACCAAGTTTCAATGAAATCCGCCAAAGCACTTCAGAGATATGGCTCCGGACACAAAAGTACCGGACGGACGGAAGGACGGACGGAGGGACGGACGGACAACGCCAAAACAATATCCCTCCGCCTATGGCGGGGGATAATAACGTTCTAAAGGTCTCGAACTATACAACCTATGCAAGGTTTGTAACATGAAAATGTATCATGGGAAAGTCACGAGAGGTATAATAAAACGAAATATAGCCATTGTGTGACGTGCACATGTTAGTGTTATGCTGAGTATGAAATCATTATTTTAAAAATAATGTTTTAAAACGTGTTCTGTTGCATATGAGTGCGTTAATCCGAGTACTTCTAAAACGATAATTTGGTTCTTCGAATATGGACAAATCAACGAGTATCATGTCAGAACACATACTGGAATGATAAATACGAACTTAATACATGTTATACCAAGTATGGACATGTAAATACAATGTACATGTACTTCAATGTTGACTCATTGGCCATAAGTAACTTTCCGAAATGATTGACCTCAGATCTGATTTTCCATCTATTTATGTTCGTCATCAATCTGTTTGATCTCTCTTTAGATGATATATAACCTACAATTTGATCAAATGAAATGGTTGGATTGGATGAAGCCTTCATCATTATGAGCATGATCTGCACGCACACTATTTCTGGCTGTTGATTGGTTGTTTGAAGCACCTTCTACTGAGATGCTGTACTAAACAGTTGTGGCAGAGCTTTTGCTGCCTTTACAAATGCGTTATGTAAGAGTGTGTACGCGTTCATACTATGAAGAATTGTAGCAGTGTTGAAGACTATATACCACTGAACATTCAATTAAATCAATCTGAGTTCGGATGAACGGACTGAAAGTGGTGACAAAACAGTCCTTCACATGCGATAGCGGATATTTGTTGTTTCTGTAAATGGTCGAATTAAACTGACGAGTGATCACAGAAAAGAAATGAATAAACGTGATATAACGTCATCAATTTTGGGTACTGACTTTTGAAATATTAAGGGAAGATATTCATCTAAAACAGAAATGAATGGATGGACTGCACTACGGAATCCGGATAGTGCCATCTATAATGTCGCCCTTCTTTCATCAAGGGCGACACACGAAACACGAAGCGATACACGATATTTTGCGCGACACACGAAGCGACACACGATATTTGCGCAATACACGAAGCGACGCGTGAGAATGTACCACGAAATATCGCCCTTGTGTAAAGTAGCCCAAAAGGCGATATATCGTAGTAAATATCGCATGTCGCTTCGTGTATCGCGCAAAATATCGTGCGTCGCTTCGTGTGTCGCGCAAAATATAGTGCATCGCTTCGCGTGTCGTGTGTCGCCCTTGATGAAAGAAGGACGAGATTATAGATGGCACTATCCGAATTCCGAACTGCACAATACCTTTAATGACGACAATTCCGTTCTCCTGAAGTTTCTGGAGTGCAATGTCGTACGCTTTTAAGCGCACAAACAGTTTTGGATGACGGAGTATTCTCATCAAGCGCTTTGTGTTATCTGCAGAAAATATATAAAGCATCATTCTTTTGTCGATATACCAGAACCACATATATAATTATCCTGATAGAGCCCAAAGAAGAAGCAAGGTATATTTTGTATCGCATAAAGCATACTGATAATGAACTGACACACATTTTTTTTTAACTATAAAGCCCGATGTTTTTATCATAAAAGTCATAAACATTTTGGTTAAACAAATGAGCTGTTTGTTGCTAATGAGCTGGACAACAGATTAGCCTGTGCAGTCCGCATACGCTAATCAGCGACGACACTTTCCGCTTGTATGGTATTTTTCTTTTTAAGTAAGTCCATACAAAGCAAAAATGCAGTTTAGGCGGAAAGTGTCGTCCCTGATAAGCCTGTGCGGACTGAATAGGCCTGTCTGTTACGACACTTTACGCACATGCATTATACCCCGTTTTCGCAGAGCCATGCTAAAATGTAAGAAATGAATACCTTTGCATTCCTTTAGAACATCCCATGCCTGGTTTAACGGACCTGTTGCAAATAAAAATAATTATTTTTTTATTCACAGTTTATTTATTGTAACACATATTTGAAAAGGAGCGTATGCCTATTTATATGAACATTGCTTTTGTGATATTTTAACCCATTTATGCCTAGCGTCTAGAAAAAAGGCCTTGGCAAACAGCAAACAGCGTAGACCCAGATGAGACGCCGCATGATGCAGCGTCTCATCAGGGTCTGCGCTGTTTGCTTAAAGGAATTCCTGTAAGAAATATTCTAAATATAGAAATAAATATACTAGACATCCCTAATTTTGGAAATAAGTTGATCCAATTTAGAAGGATGGGAGAGTCCACTATGCATAAATGGGTTAATTAAATGACTTCGTTGACATTGTTTTCCACACAAACAAGCAAATAAAAATAATCAGTAAAGTACATATGACCCTACATTTAAGCTTTCATGACACAAGGGCATGTTCATGACAATGCAGCATACACTGAGTGTACCTAATTTTTGGACGTGTCTGTCCCCACTCTCCTTGGCCCAGTCCTTGAGCAGCTTCCGGCACGCCTCCCTCTCGCTGGTCTCCGGCTCAAGCTTCTGTAGAGTTTCCAGCGTCTCCATCCTCGGATTGGCTCCCTTCCGGCCTAGCAACCGCGTCGCAACCTGGTAACCAGAACTTCCGCTTAATAAATGGCCTTTAAAGGATCATTTGTACTAAAACTGATAAGATTCTGTAATTTATATCAAATGTTTGACTACATTTTAATGTTTTACATATTACATTTAAATGACCGATTACATTTCCATGTTTTACAAGCGCTCTTTTAAAGCAAATCGGAAAATGCTACATATACCATTATAATTATACAGAGCATACTGTCTATAAAACTAGCTTGTTTTGCAACATAACAACGTAGAAAAAACACACGTCTCAACATAGATTTCACAATAACTAAATTTCCCCTTTGAATAAATATTTTTCAACCAAAACCCGTAAAACTGTTCCTTCATGAACATATAGATAAACCATTTGCTTCACTAGGTTTCTTTTCAAGTAAATTAAGTGGCCAAAACGGTCTTTTGCAAAACGCATTGTTGTGGAAAAACGTGGTTTAATGCATGTACGTAAAATGTCGTCCAAGATTAGCCTGTGCAGTCCGCAAAGGCTAATCTTGTACGACACTTTTATATTTTATGGTATTTTCCGTTTGAAGGAAGTCTCTTCTAAGCGATAATCCTGTTTAGCAGAAAGTGTTGTCCTTGATTAGCCTGTGCGCACATGCATTAAATCCCGTTTTCCCAGAGCGAGGTTCATTTCTAAATTATGAAAGTCAATGCGTATTGTTTGTTCGAGTATTTTAGGGTATTGGTATTGAAGTCGTAATATTTCATGACGGCGTTATGTTATAATACTTCAAACTTTGCTCACCTCCTTGAATTCATCGACCTTTCTTGTAAACTCTTCATCAAACAGTGCAGGGTCTTTGATGTCCAGGACAAAGTTCCGGAAGTCCCTGATCCTAACAATGTCCGCAACTTTGCTGACATCTTGCCGGTCAGGTTTAAACCTCCAAACGGCGTCGCTAGAACGCTTGAAGTGGCACATGTGACGTAACATCCAGAACGTCAGTATTGCATCAAAGTCGGTGACGTTCATAGTCTCTGGTTCTATGTCGGGATACAATTGCTTCCAACTAAAACAAAGAACAATTTTTAAAAGGTACTAACCCTAGAATCGTTTGAGATATTTAACCATGTGAAAGTAGTTTTGAAATGCATCTTCTAATATAACATGAGTGATAAGCGTGGGTATGGTAAGTGTGAAAACAATCGAATGGAAATGCGATAAGCCTCAGCACTGTTGCAAACGTCGGACAAATGGCGAATTTCATTTGAAACTGGCTCTATGAAACGGGGCTTAATGCATGTGAGTAAAGTGTCGTCCCATATTAGCCCTTTTAAAGGATGTCTCTTCTTAGCGAATATTCAGTTGCAAAAAAGGTCGTCCCTGATAAGCCTGTGCGGACATTCCCCCACGACCTTACTGAGCCTACGTACCGGGTGCCGATAATTTTATCCGCCGAGGCGAAGCCGATCATTTTCTTCTTGTTGGTCCTGAGGAAATCCTTGAGGTTCGTGTATGGGTACAGACTGTCTATGTACTGCTGAAACACGTCACGGAGGAGGCCTATGCCGACATCGATACACATCCGACAAAAGCGGATGTAGTTGGCTTCACTTTTCAACATCTATAAACGAGCGAATAATGCATTAGTAGAAATTGCCCACTTATTATTATAGCCTCGTGTTTGGAAAACTGGGCTAAATGCATGTGCGTAAAGTATCGTCCCAGATTACCCTGTGCAATCCAAACAGGCTTATCAGGGACGACACTTTCCGCCTATACTCGATTTTCGTTTAGAAGAGACTTGATTAAAACGAAAAATACAAACATTGCACATGCATAAAGCACCGTGTTCACAGAGCGCGGCTCTTACGATGGTCTATGTTTTATGGTTCAAATGTGTGTTGACTAAACATTGAAATTGGTTTCTTTATCCCATTTCCAGACGCCACATTTGCATTCCTACCAATCAATAAAACATTCACAAATACATTCTAACCGAACTTAAACATAAGGCGGACGTTTGAACGAATTACATAGGAAACATTTGTATTTGCATTCTAATATCGTTTGTATTGCTTTCATCATTGTAGTTGTATAGTTTTTATGTTTATGCTATGCTATAACTTGATCATATCATATGTAATTGAGTAAGATTGGTACACTGGTTCATAACAAGGAAATCCTACAATGGTTCATAACAAGATAATCCAACAATGGTTCATAACAAGGAAATCCTACAATGGTTCATAACAATGAAATCCTACAATGGTTCATAACAAGGAAATCCTATTTATAACAAGGGAATCCTACAATGGTTCATAACAAGGGAATCCTACAATGGTTCATAACAAGATAATCCTACAGTGGTTCATAACAAGGAAATCCTACAATCGTTCATAACAAGGAAATCCTAGAATGGTTCATAACAAGGAAATCCTACAATGGTTCACAACAAGGGAATCATACAATGGTTCATAACAAGATAATCCTACAATGGTTCATAACAAGGAAATCCTACAATGGTTCATAACAAGGAAATCCTACAATGGTTCATTACAAGGGAATCCTACAATGGTTCATAACAAGGAAATCGTACAATGGTTCATAACAAGGAACTCCTACAATCACGCATTACAAGCAACTCTTACAATGGTTCATACAAAAATTCCTACAATGATTCATTACAATGAAATCCTACAATAGTTCATAACAATGAACTCATACAATAGTTCATACCAAGGACCACCTACACTAGTTCAAAACAAGAAACTTATACAATAGTTCATACCAAGGAACTCATACCATAGCTTATACCAAGGTACTCCTACAATTGTTCATACCAATGAGCCCCTACAATAGTTCATACCAAGGAACTCTTACAATAGTTGATAACAATAAACTCCTACAATTGTTCATACCAAGGAGCTTCTATAATAGTTCATAACAAGGACCTCATACAATAGTTGATAACAATAAACTCCTACAATGGTTCATACCAAGGAGCTTCTACAATAGTCCATACCAAGGAGCTCCTACAATAGTTCATACCAAGGAGCTCCTACAATAGTTCATACCAAGGAGCTTCTACAATAGTTTATACCAAGGAGCTCCTACAATAGTTCATAACAAGGAACTCCTACAATAGTTCATACCAAGCAACTCATACAATAGTTGATAACAATAAACTCATACAGTAGTTCATACCAAGGGGCCCCTAAACTAGTTGAAACAAAGGAACTACTACAATGGTACATACCAATTAACTTCTACAATGGTTTATACCAAGGTTCTCCTACTATGGTTTATACAGAAGAACTCATACACTTGTTCATACCAAGCAACTCCTACAATAGTTCATACCAAGGGAATCCTACACTGGTTCATACCAAGGAAATGCTTCAATGGTTCATACCAAGGGAATGCTTCAATGGTTTATACCGAGGGAATCCTACAATGGTCCATACCAAGGGAATGCTTCAATGGTTCGTACCAAGGGAACGCTACAATAGTTCATTCCAAGGGAATGCTACAATAGTTCATACCAAGGGAATGCTTCAATGGTCCATACCAAAGGAACGCTACAATAGTTCATTCCAAGGGAATGCTACAATAGTTTATACCAAGGGAATGCTAAAATTGTTCATACCAAGGAAATTCTACAATGGTTCATACTAAGGAAATCCAACAATAGTTCATATTAAGTAACTCCTACAATGGTGCATACCGAGGAAATCATACAATGGCTCAAAATGTACACTCACCTTCCCGACCCGCTCCTTTTTGATGATTACGCGGGATAATCGGTACCTCGAGTAGATGTAATTTGACGAATAGAAGTAATACTGGTGATATGAATTCCGGCGGTAAGGGTTGTCGGCGAATTTTGCGTGGTATTTGACGTGCCGACGGACTCGCTCGTCCACGGTCTCGGACACCGTCGTGTGTTTCCGGTTGGTACGAGCGGTTTTGTACGGGCGGGCAGAAAGATCCGGCAGACGAAGATCGCCCTCTGTATTTGGGAATAGTTATTGTAGGGATTAATCATATATATAATTCTTTAGAGACAAAGAGTTAGTTTTCTATAAGAAAGGATAGATAAAAAGTATGCAAATAGTTTGTTCGCCAACTCAATATGGACATGACCCTTTGTTTGGAAACAAAATAGTTATTAAAATGTGTGATTCCTATGCCGTGCCTTCCTTAATTCAACACAAAATATTTATAAAAAAAGACAAAAAATATTGTTTTCATGAATAAAAAGTCCCACAGCTCATTTGACATTTTCAGACTGTTCCACTAACTTATTTTATTTTTTGACAGACCAATTTCCTTAACTCCGAGCTTCACAAATATTTTATCAGCGTTATCGCTTGGTTTTATGTATAAAATAACCAACTAACTAAAAAATTGATGGTAAAATCGTACGAAGAATCAAACTTGAAAACAAGTTTGACATTATTCAAAGCAAAACCGTCCAAGTGAAAACCCCGACCAATTCAAAACGTGCATTAAGTTCATATCGCTCTGAACACGTTTAAGACAGCTGACCTGTGGTGCATAAGGATGTGTATATTACCGTCTCTTTGCTTTTTCTGAGAAATATGAGTCGTGTTCTGAGAAAACTGGGCATATAACATGTGCGTAAAGTGTCGTCCCAGATTAGCATGTGCAGTCCGCACAGGCTAATCCGGGACGACACTTTCCGCCTAAACTGGATTTTCGCTAAGAAGATACATCATTTAAACGAAAAATTCCATAAAAGCGTAAATTGTCGTCCCTGATTAGCCTGTGCGGACTGCACAGGCTAATCTTGGATGGCAATTTACGCACAGGCATTTTGCCCAGTTTTTTCAGAACACGCCACCTATATGATCTATTTTTGTAGTGTTTTCAGTTTGAGCGGACGGACAGAAAGATGGACGAATAAAATAATGAAGAGATTTACATACAAAAACACAGAAAACATATCTCTGAATGTGTTTACACAGTTTCATAGAAATACCTGATACTTTTCGAGTTGTTACAATATATCAGTTTTATTTTTGACGCACAGACAGACGGACAGATTAACAGCTTGAAGGTTTGACATACATGCAAGAACACCTATAGCTGAATCTGTTTACCACGTTTCACGACATTTTGAGTCATAACATTTCAAAGATGTGTTGTATTTTTAGAAACACCAAACATACCTTTGGCCTGTGGTTAAATAAGTTTGAAATTAACCTTTTGTAAGTTACCAAGTTTCATTCAAGTAACTTCAGTAGTTTTTGAGAAATCGCAGGAAGAAATTATGCCGACTACGGACAGACAGACGGATAAAAGGACAGATGGACATGACGGACGGTGGTTGACATATAATCCCCTACGCTGAAACCGGTATGAGACTTAAACTAATTGGTGCATGTGATGCGGTTATCTGTTAACATATGTACTCGTGTAAGTGTACCGCTTCTTGTAGTCTTGACTATCTTCTTTTTTCTTCGTGGCTTTCTAGAAGTGTTATCCGGAATTGTTTTGGGGACACTTATCGTGGAAATCGCATTTGATATCGTATCCAGATTCTGAAAATTAAGATAATAGTAATATTCATAACACCAATACCTTTTTGTGTAGAAACACATTGAGATAAAACGAGTACCACATACTTGTCGCTTTTACAGCATGGTCTTCTCTCTAAAACATACAAGTGCCTACAAAACCAAAACTTTTGGTCTTTTTCCATTAGATCAACCCCGAATCAACAAGGGTACACGAGTTTTTCATCATATACATTTGTCGCAGTTTACAATCGGTTTGTTTAAACTTTTTAGCCATTCTTAGTTATTCGTCTTAAAATCACTGACTCGTTTCTGTTCGTCAATGGTTTCGTCGCCGGTTCAAGTTTCTAGTGCTCGTTAAAAATTGCTTGTAGTATTTAACATAAAATCATCCAATCCACACAAAAGCGTTCTCAAATATTATAAAGGGCCTCTCAGAGCGTGTGAGAATGAAACAAGCCGATACGGGATCAAGATGACACCCGTGCGGAATTAACCAACGTTCTTTCTTGATGAAACTCACAACAAGCTATCCACAGCAGGGCACCAGAGGACTCGAGATCACCATGTTACAGAAGCATGGTGCCCAATTTCTGCGATCTCGTTAAGTCGCGTTGGCTGATTTTAAGGGCGCAAACACAAACACAATGCGACAACGACAAATATACCCGCCAAAACAAAACCAAAATGAAGAAACGCGTCGTGTTTGGCTTGCCAGCGTGTTGGCGATTTTCAAACCCGCCTGAACGACAATTCAGAGACAACACGACACAATTTTCTAGTTCGCACGCCATTGTTTTGGTGTGTTAGGGCATGTGATTTATCTTGTGTGCGTTTATGATGGGTTGAAAGTCGCCATCACACAAGAACAACATATAGACGCGCGTAAACAATAATTATGGCATTTGTCGTTTTCTTAGTGTTGATTTGTTGGTGGATTTGAAGGGCGTTAAAACAAAACACGCCATAACTTTAAGGCCAAGGTCAAACTTTCAAGTATGTAAAACTACAGTACTTTATTTATTGTCAAAATTCTGCTTTTCCGCTCTTTAACATTCAATTGCACGGGCGGAATTATTTAAACAATTTTGCACAAATATTCAACGACGCAAATCACGTTTAAGAACCATATGGATACCTTCAAGGTCAAGGTCAAATGCAAAGGGCATATCCGCTCTGCAACTTTACCACGCATTCCCTGATTTAGAAATTACATGGCCTACATGTTAATCACTACGGGACGATTCGTCGCGTTCCATTCATCACAATAAAGAAACATTACCACGTGGTACTTTGATTATCACACATATTATGCACGTGCTATTGTGTATGAAATGTTTAACCGCTTAAAGGGACTGTAAACCACGAATGACGAAAAAAGAAAAGTTATAAAATACCGTATTTTTTACAATTATTAGTTTATATTGATTAAAATATCACGACTGGTATAAAGCATTACTTGAAAAAAGTTTTTTTTTTTTAATTTGTACTTTATTTTTTTATTTATTTATTTTTACTGGGTATGTCTACCAGGTAACTACCAGTTAACTATAGATAACGCAAGTAAATTAATTATCATCGTCACGTGGTTAACCCAGGAATGCAAATTGTGCATGCGTAGTGAATTGTATATATTTTATACATAAAATGATCAATCTAATTGCGTTATTTATAGTGTGTATATCGTTATATCACCTATTTTCGCGATGTACTTTCGATTTCACATCGCGAAATTTTATTACCGAATATACTGAATATATGAACTTTTTCAAGTAATGTGATATACCAGCCGTGATATTTTAATCAATATAAACTAATAATTGTAAAAAATACGGTATTTTAGAACTTTTCTTTTTTCGTCATTCGTGGTTCACAGTCCCTTTAACACTTAACATCCAAGGTTGATTGATCTGACTGTGCTTGACATTTTGTGGAGCAGTCGATATTATTCATTAGTGTATATTGCGATTGTGGTTATACAAATAAAACGTGTCTAACCTTAAGCTTTGGAACTTTAGGCACAGTTGGTATGTCCACGCGCCTCTTACCCCGCCGGTTGGGTACATGCGCGTTCCCACCGGTGTCGGGATGCTGGCGGCCTCCCTTGGCGCTGCTGGTCACGCTGACCGGAAGTGTCATCTCTTCTGCTAGGGATCCGATATCCGGCTGCATACCGTCATTCTCCTGGAAAGAACAAGACCGGTCATTGAAGAGTTGTGATTCTCGCAAAAATGCGTTGACAGTTTAATCAAGAACTACATGAGTTTAAAGATTTTAACAAGAGTATTTTTTTCTCGGGCAAATTTTGACGAGTATTTTTGTCCGTTTTATTTATGACGATTGGCATTTTTATCCTTGCTATTTTTTATGACGAGTATGTATATGTCAATGACGATTCAGACGAATGGGATTTTGCCCAAGCTTGTATGACAAGTGTTTTTGTGCGGGCAATTAATGACGCATGGTTTCTTGTGTCCTGGTCATTTATGACGAGAAGGTTAAGTCAAGGCCGTCCAGAATACGAAAGTACTGCTTTGCTATAGAAATGACATAGGGTCTTTTAAATACTTTTTATACCCCCCCCCCCATCAGTAGGTTAGGGAGCCATGTAAGGAATCACGTTGTCTCGTAAATCTGTCGTGTCTGTGTCTCTACGAATGTCGGCTCTAAATTGTGTCGTGTTCTGAGAAAACTGGGCATAATGCATGTGCGTAAAGTGTCGTCCCAGATTAGCCTGTGCAGTCCGCACAGGCTAATCAGGGACGACACTTTCCGCCTTAACTGGATTTTCGCTAAGAAGAGACATCATTTAAACGGAAAGTTCCATTAAAGCGGAAAGTCAGCAATAGTTCTAGGTTTTACAGCTGTAGCAATAGGAAGACACGGTGTAATGTATCAACTATCAAGGAAAATAAAACACATTACCTGTTGTGCATACTTCTCGATTTTCTTCTTGACAAACACATCCTCACTTTGTTGGTCATACGCTTTTTGGGAAGATCCATTTCTCTGCGTGCCATTCATGCTTATCGGAGAAACCGCCATCGATTGCGACCCTCGAGACTGTGAACATTTAATATTCAACCGTTATTATACCATCGAGACTGTGATCATTAAAGATTCAACCGTTATTATTCCAAAGAGACGGTGAATATTAATTACTCAACCGTTATTATACCCTTGAGACAGTGAACATTGAATATTCAACCATTAAAGATTCAACCGTTATTATAGCATCGAGACTGTGAATATTAAATATTCAACCATTATTATACTCGAGACTATGAACATTAAATATTCAACTTATTATACCATCGAAACTGTGATCATTAAATATTCAACCGTTATTTTACCGAAGAGACGGTGAATATTAAATATTCAACAGTTATTATACCCCCGAGACTGAGAACATTACATATTCAACCGTTCTTATACCCTCGAGACGGTGAACATTAAATATCCATACTTTATTATACCCTCGAGACTGTGAACATTAAATATTCAACCGTTATTATACCCTCGAGACTGTGAACATTACATATTTTAACTTTACTATACCCTCGAGACTGAGCACATTAAATATTCAACCGTTATTATATCATCGAGACTGTGATCATTAATTAAAAGATTTAACCGTTATTATACCAAAAAGACGGCGAATATTAAATACTCAACCGTTATTATACCCTTGAGACAGTGAACATTAAATATTCAACAGTTATTATACCAAAGAGACGGTGAATATTAAATATTCAACCGTTATTATACCAAAGAGACGGTGACTATTAAATATTCAACAGTTATTATACCAAAGAGACAGTGAACATTAAATATTCAACCGTTATTATACCAAAGAGACGATGAATATTAAATATTCAACAGTTATTATACCCTCGAGACTGTGTACATTAAATATCCAACCGTTCTTATACCATCGATAATGTGAGCATTAAATATTCAAACTTTATTATACCCTCGAGACTGTGAACATTAATATTCAACCGTTATTAACCATCGAGACTGTACACATTAAATATTCAAACTTTATTATACCCTCGAGACTGTGAACATTCAATATCCAACCGTTCTTATACCATCGAGAATTTGAACATTAAATATTCAACCATTAAAGATTCAACCGTTATAATAGCATCGAGACTGTGAATATTAAATATTCAACCATTATTATACCCTCGAGACTGTGAACATTTAATATCCAACCGTTCTTATACCTTCGAGAATTTGAACATTAAATATTCAACCATTAAAGATTCAACCGTTATAATAGCATCGAGACTGTGAAAATTACATATTCAACCATTATTATACCCTCGAGACTGTGAACATTAAATATTCAACTTATTATACCATCGAAACTGTGATCATTAAATATTCAACCGTTATTTTACCAAAGAGACGGTGAATATTAAATATTCAACAGTTATAATACCCCCGAGACTGTGAACATTAAATATTCAACGTTTTTATACCCTCGAGACTGTAAACATTAAATATCCAACCGTTATTATACCCTCGAGACTGTGAACATTAAATATCCAAACTTTTTTATACCCTCGAGACTGTGAACATTAATTATTAAAACTTTATTATACCCTCGAGACTGAGCACATTAAATATTCAACCGTCATTATACCCTCGAGACTGTGAACATTAAATATATAAACTTTATTATACCCTCGAGACTGTGAAAATTAAATATCCAACCGTTCTTATACCATCGAGAATGTGAGCATTAAATATTCGAACTTTATTATACCCTCGAGACTGTGGACATTAAATAGCCAAACTTTATTATACCCTCGGGACTGTGAATATTAAATATTCAACCGTTATTATACCCTCGAGACTGCGAACATTAAATATCAAATCGTTATTAATACCATCGAGACTGTACACATTAAATATTCAAACTGTATTATACCCTCGAGACTGTGAATATTAAATATTCAACCGTTCTAATACCATCGAGAATGTGAACATTAAATATTCAACCGTTATTATACCCTCGAGAATGTGAACATTAAATATTCAACTTATTATACCATCGAAGCTGTGATCATTAAATATTCAACCGTTATTACACCAAAGAGACGGTGAATATTAAATATTCATCCGTTATTATACCATTGAGACTGTGAACATTAAATATTCAACCGTAATTATACCCTTGAGACTGTGAACATTAAATATTCAACCGTAATTATACCCTCGGGACTGTGAACATTAAATATTCAACCGTGCTTATACCATCGAGACTGTGAACATTAAATTTTTAACCGTTATTACACCATCGAGACTGTGAATATCAAATATTCAACCGTTATAACACCCTTAAGAATGTGAATTTTAATTATTAAAACGTTATTTTACCCTCGAGACTGTGAAAATTAAAGATTCGACCGTTATTATAACCTTGAGAATGTGGACATTACAGATTCAACCGTTATGATACCATCGAGACTGTGAACATTAAATTTTTAACCGTTATTACACCTTCGAGACTGTGAACAGTTAATATACAATCGTTATTATACCATCGAGACTGTGAACCTTACATATTCAACCGTTATTATACCAACGAGACTGTGAACATAAAATATTGAACCGTTATTACACCCTCGAGACTGTGAAAATTAAAGATTCGACCGTCATTATAACCTTGAGAATATGGACATTAAAGATTCAACCGTTATCATACCATTGAGACTGTGAACATTAAAGCGTCAACCGTTAATATACCGTTGAGACTGTGAACATTAAATATTCAACCTTTATTATACCATCGAGACTGTTAACATTAAATATTCAACCTTTATTATACCATCGAGACTGTACAAATTAAGTATTCAACCGTTAGTATACCCTCGAAACTGTAAACATTACATATTCAACCGCTATTACACCCTCGAGACTGTGAACATTAAATATTAAACCGTTATTATACTTTCGAGACTGTGAACATTAAATATTCAACCTATATTATACCATCGAGACTGTGAACATTAAATACTCATCCGTTATTATACCATCGAGACTGTGAACATTAAATACTCATCCGTTATTATATCATCGAGACTGTGAACATTAAATACTCATCCGTTATCATACCATCGAGACTGTGAACATTAAATACTCATCCGGTATTATACCATTGAGACTGTGAACATTAAATATTCAACCGTTATCATACCATCGAGACTGTGAACATTAAATATTCAACCGTTTTTATACAATGATAAGGAGAGGATAATTTCCCCCCTTGCACCGCAGTTTGATTCCATTTGTTTGATGTTCAACACCAAAGAGAGTCATTATAAGATCAACCCAACTTTTGTATTGGACATTAAACAAGCCAAATTGGGAACTGTTAAACAATTTTGTAAAGAAGTAGTTCAAATGACGCTAACTATAATTCGAATAGTACTTACGTTTTCCCGTTGTAATACGAGTATCTATAAATGAAACATATGTGGCGTGTTCTGAGAAAACTGGGCAAAATGCTTGTGCGTAAATTGTCATCCCAGATTAGCCTGTGCAGTCCGCACAGGCTAATCAGGGACGACAATTTCCGCTTTTATGACATTTTTCGTTTAAATGAAGTCTCTTCTTAGCAAAAATCCAATTTAGGCGGAAAGTGTCATCCCTGATTAGCCTGTGCGAACTGCACAGGCTAATCTAGGATGACACTTTACGCACAAGCATTTTGCCCAGTTTTCTCAGAACACGCCACATATTGTCAACGATAGCATGTAAACGTCATCAAGCGATAGATGCGTCACGTGAGATTTTTCATAACAATGAAAAACAAGCAACAATGCATGCAATACAAAGTAACGAGTTTGTTTTTGCGTACTAGCATTTGTACGATCACTGGAAAGGTAAACACATAACATGCTGTATTTGGCAGTAAACTAAATTAAATTATTTTTAATTCCGCCCACCAGAAAAACTGAAGTATCCGTTTTCTTAAAGATTTGATTCTTTGAGATAAAGTGTGCGATACAAGTCTTCTTTTGATTAATACTTGATTATTTTGCTTAAATAATTTGCCTATTGCATGTGCGTTAAGTGGGGTCTTAGATTAACCTATGCAGTCCGCACACAAATTTCGTTTGAAGGAAGTCTCTTCTAAACGAAAATCCAGTTAAGGTGGAAAGTGTCGTAGCTGATTAGCCTGTGTTATGAGGAAAACTTAGCTACATGCATTTGCGTAAAGTGTCGTCTCAGATTAGCCTGTACAGTCCGTACATGCTAATCTGAGACGACACTTTACGCAAATGCATGTAGCTAAATTTTCCTCATTTCAAGCTGAAGTAGTACAAGCGTTCATAAACAACCAATCGTCTCAATGTTCAGTGATGATATCAAGCACAACCGCACACAAAAACACATGTCACCTTTTACTGCAAACACTTGCCTGGCTAATATCCGGAAGCACCACAGGTTGCTGACCAAGGGTCAGTCTTTGATTGGCCGGACCGGTGTTTGTCGGACCAGTGTTGGTCAGTCCGGTGTTGGTCGGATCGGTGTTGGTCGGACCGGTGTGGGTCGGACCGGTGTTGGTCGGGCCGGTGTTGGTCGGACCCTCGTCCATGCCGGCGTTGTTTCTCGTCGGCTCGTGCAGAGTTGTCTCAAGGTGGAAATCGCGAGATGACTCTTCCGGATCCAGCTGGGCCATTGTTGACTTCTCGGCCATCTTGGGGTTGCTGATAGTTTGGAATGTCTTCTTTTGGAATGTTTCTATTTTGTGATAATATTAAATGAACGGCGTATCAATTTTGTGATATAAATATGTATTTGGTCAGGTGTTTCTATCTCGTGATATATTACACCATGTGTGTTTCCTTCCTGTGATATATGGGACCATAGGTGTTTGTATCTTTTGATGTATTGCCCCATGGATGTTATATCGTGATGTATTGAACCATATTTGTTGGTAAATCGTGATATATAGAACCACAAGTGTTTCTATCCCTTGCAATGATGAACTATGGGTATTTCTACATCATGCATCAACCATTATGTGTTTTTATCGTGATATAGTGTGATCCTATCTCGTTATATGTATTGGACCAAATATTTTCCCATGTCGTGAGCTATACGTGTTTTAGTTCGTGAAATTCGTGACCATATGTGTTTCTACCGTGTGGTGTATCGCACTATACGTGTTCCTATCTCTTGATATATTGAACCAAAGGCGTTTCTATCCCGTGATATATTAAACCATGGATGTGTCTTTCTCATGGTCATTGAATCGTATGTGTTCCTGGGTCGTGATAAACAGACAATAACAGGTTGCTGCCTGCTCGTTTTGTAATACATCAGGCAAGGCTTAGAATAATATAACGGCGATTCTTGCCGAGCCGTTATAATCCCCACGCTTTCTGAAAAAAAAGTAGGGATATTGTGGTTATCTCCGCCGTCCGTCCGTCTGTCCGTCTGTCCGTCCGTCCTGGCCACTATCATCTCCTACACTATAAGCACTAGAACCTTGAAACTTATACACATATTAGCTATGAGCATATGTGCGACCCTGCACTATTTGAAATTTTGATCTGACCCCTGGGTCAAAAGTTATGGGGGTTGGGGTGGGGCCGGGTCAGAGATTTTCACTCATTTTTTTAGGTTATTTTGCATTTACTTCTTCATTTCTACACCGATTCACTTCAAATTGATACTGGACCTCTCTTATGACAATACGGTCAATCTCAACCATGCATGGCCCCATTACCAACCCTGGGGCCCCGCCCACATAGACCACACCCACCCAAAACTGCCTTTTACTATAATTTCTTCATTTCTACACCGATTCACTTCTAATTGATACTGAACTTCTCTTATGACAATACGGTCAATGTCAACTATGCATGGCCCCATTACCAACCCTGGGGCGCACCTAGGTCAAACATTCGGCGTGGGGATACGCGTCGGCCTCTGCCGCGCCATTTCTAGTTTTATTCGTGACGAGCCTGATATATTACAAAAAGATCAGGCAGTAACCTGTTTTTCTGTTTATCATACCTGTACGTCCCCATTTGAATAGAAATAATTACAAAAATCGCTACAACGCTGCATTTTTAGCGAGAATGAATACGATTTTTTGACGTATGACGTGTTGGTAATGACGTCATGAGCACTCGCGCTTAATATTTGTAAAATAAATGTTTTGCTGTTATCGTTGCTTTTTGTGTCTTATATATATTACATCTTAGTATCAAATTATTTTTTTTGTTGAATCTGATTGTGTTTTGTTTTGCGTGATAGATTGAACCACAGGTGTTAGATATTTAAAATATTGCTGCGTCGTTATTGTATTTTTTAGTTACTTACTATGAACTACGCGCAGAATATATGATATTTTATTTTATTTAATTTAAACTTATCCATCTCGTGATATAACTTAATTTCATTATTATGAACTAAGTTTATTGCGAAAAATATTTGTTTCTTTATTTTAAAGCTAAAAACTATCGATTGAAAGGGATACATTTTGTGTTTGTGAAATCAATGTACTTGCCCAGAACGCTGGTTAACCGCTTTCGAGTCGGCCTTGTTTGACCAAGAAAAGTGAGAATGAATTAACCTATCGCCGTTGAATGACTGCAATTCTGTTAAATGAGGTGAAAACCCAAATTCATATTTACATGAGTCAATATAATATCACAACTTCAGGGACATTCGTATAAAATGTGTAGGTCTATAGTTTGCAAATGCAAAACCACTACATATGGTCGCGTTCTGGGAAAACTGGGTTTATTGCATGTTCGAAGTGTCATCCGAGATTAGCCTGTGCAGTCCTTTTATGGAATGTTTCGTTCAAAGAAGTCTCTTCAAAACGGAAATCCAGTCTTACCGGAAAATGTCGTTCCTGATTAGCCTGTTAGGACAACACAGGATATTCTGGGATGACACTTTGTGCACATGCATTAAACCCAGTTTTCCCATAGCGAGACTTATAGATCAATGTTTCTGATATAGCTGCATCTAAGGACTGGAACAACAATTTGACATGATATCCCGTAATGGTGCAGAAAAAAAATACACATCCCATTGTATTCTATGTGCAAACATGTGCATCAAGTGTTAGAATTTAAATACCTTCTTATTATCCAAATCAAAATCTTTTTGTAAATGCATACCGTTTTTATCTGAAAATCGTAGCGAACAATGTTATTGTCGTATATTGTTTGAAACTGTAAGCTGTTAAATCCCTTTATTTGAATTGAACCGGTCACAACTCAGTGCACGTCAGTGCTAACTGTTATTCGATATTCTTGCTTACAATACTTTGCTTGGGTGACTGACTGTTAAAGGGAAAGTCGTGCGTTCTTATGAGTAGTAGTAGAAAAAGTAGTTCAAGTAGTAGAAGTAGCAGTATACGTGGCAGCAGCAGCAACAACAAAAGCATCAACAACACCAACCACAGCAACAGCGACATCGGCTGTGTTAGAAGCAGCAGCAGCAACAACAACAGCAAAATCAGCAGTTCCTGCATTCGCAGAAATAGTGGTAGTAGTGTCAGTGGTAGTTGTAGCAGTAGTTCACATAGGTGTAATAGTAATAATTGTACAAGTAATAGTAGTTGTAGCAGTAGTTCACATAGGTGTAATAGTAATAATTGTACAAGTTATAGTAGTTGTTAATGTAGGAGTTCATTTGTTAAAAAACAATAGCAAGTGTATACTTCTTAAAGGGGTCTGTAATTATGACATTTTCAAAATATTTAAAACAATGTGTCTTTTGTAAGGTCAATATATCCATTGAACCAATTGTAAAATGGAACAAAATACTTAATACGTGTAAACGTATACCTTTGAACAGCGATAAAAGTCTTCGGCAAAATCCGAAAGGTATTGTTTGTGTGTTTTCAAACAGAAACATTTTACTGACATGTTGCGTTTACCTTACAGTGTTAATAACTGTGTTATTGGGCTTTTAGCAAACGCAATACTATAGTATGCACAATCTTATATACACATACTGTGTAATTGTGACACCGTGGAATGTTATGTCGTTGGAACAACTGAAAGTGTAAGCTCTGAAATGCGGATACAATTACAAAAAATAAAATAAAAAATAATAACATTGATCTGAATCAGCACATCAACACATGTATTCATATCGTTTTCATTTAGTTCTACAGAAAAATAAACGCAATACTTAAGTACCTATTTCTGCATAGGACTTTTTGAATTGATGTTGGACTAACGTTTCTGAACATTTAATGACAACTAATCCGAAGCCACTCTTTAGCGTCATTTAGAGTCTTAGGCTTTCGTTTCCATGGCAACCGTACAGGCCAACGTCCGGCCGCCACTGAGTCGTCAGATCGGGTCCGGGGCTTCTACGAAGGCGGAGGGGTTCAAAGAGCAGACGGCGGAGGCAGAGACAGGTACGTGAAACACAGGCACACAACAGTGGTAAAAAAATATAGATCTTTCTGGGAAAACTGGGCTCAACGCATGTGCGTAAAATTGTCGTCATATATGAGCCTGTGTTGTCCGCACAGGTATATCCGGAATGGCACTTTCCGCCTAAAATAAATTTTCAATAAGAAGAGACTTTCTTTAAACGAAAAATACAATTAAAACGGAAAGTTGCGTCCCTAGTGGACCCGTGCAAATTGCGCAGGCTAATCTGGGACGACACTTTACGCATATGCATTTAGCCCCGTTTTTCCAGAGCGCGGCTCAAATACACGGATCAGTTGGAAGAGCGCTAGACTGTCTGCCCGTTGATCAGGAGTTCGAGTCGCAGACATGCCACGTAACTAATTTAAGGGATTGATCATTGAGTTTCAAGTAGGACAGCTGTCAGTTACTGGCACCGCAACTCGTTGAGTACTTATTGTCGTCTTAACGTGTGGATGAAAAGTAAGAAAAAGTTGACTGACCGACTTAATACGGCTAAATAACTATTAAAAACGGCGATAAAATGGAACAAACAAACAAACAAACCATTTCTGTTCGCTATTCCTAGTCAATCCTCTTGAGTCAATTGGAAGGTACTTAAGTTAATATTACATTCATACTAAACGTTCTTTAATGTATATCCTCGCGTACAATAGATTATTTAATGCATTTTTAAACAATGACACAAATTGTATGCGACGTCAACATTATATACTTTGATTAGATCTCATGCCATTTCTCCAGGGCAAACACGTCGATCAAGCAAAGGCAGTGCCGGTGCCGACAGCAGGGGGCGTGTCCCGTCGGGGGAGCGGAGAGAGCCCGTCGGCAGGGAGAAGTCGCCACTTCCGGTTATAAAAAGCAGGGGATCAGCGACGAAGTCTTTGCATGAAGAAGAAAAAATAGCTTTGCATAGGGTTTGGACTGATTCAATTTAATATAACTGTAGATACTATTACTACTGAATAAAACTATAGAAACTATTAAATGTAGATATAACGATTGATGTTATTGCTCCTAATATAGATATATACATTATTGCTACTAAATATTACTATAGATATTATTGCTCTTAATATAACTATAGACATTATTGTTACTAAATATTACTATAGATATTATTGCTCCTTAATATAACTATAGCCATTATTGCTCCTAAATATAACTATAGACATTATTGCTACTAAATATTACTATAGATATTATTGCTCCTAAATATAACTATAGACATTATTGTTACTAAATATTACTATAGATATTATTGCTACTAAATATAATTATAGACATTACTGTTACTAAATATTACTATAGACATTATTGTTTCTTAATATTACTATAGATATTATTGCTACTAAATATAACAATATATATTATTGCTCCTAAATATAACTATAGATATTATTGCTACTTAATATAACAATATATATTATTGCTACTTAATATAACTGTACTCATTATTGCTACAAAATATAACAATATATATTATTGCTCCTAAATATAACTATATATATTATTGCTACTAAATATATATAGGATCTGACATGAGTTGTCATATCATACCATAATTTTATTAAACGAGTTCAGGAATTGTGTTAGTAAGCGAGCCTTTGGCGACTTTCCTGGACGAGTTTAATACAATATGGTATGATATGACAACGAGTGTCAGATCTTTTTTATCACATCGTCACCTCCCGCGAAAATGGCCAACCTCAATATTTACAAGTTTTCAGGAGAAGGAAAAAACTTCATATTTTCTTTAAAAATTACAGAATGAAGCTAAAACTTTGCATGATGACTTTTAAATGTCCCTACATGTGTCATAAAGTTTAAAGTGACGTGTGAAAAATATGAGAAAATTGTCGAGCTCAAGCTTTGACTCAAGCTTAAAGCGCTTGAGTTAGACAATTTTCTCATATTTTTTTCATCCGCCGCATTTACTTTGAAAATTTTCGCACACATTCACATGGGTATAACTTTGTAAGCCGATTGGATAGGACCTTGGAATTCTTCGCGGGAGAAGCGGGCCGTTTTCACCTTTGCAAAAATAGAACAGAACAGAATTTCGCCATTTTCGCGGGGAGGTGACGACATGCTTTTAAACTAAATAAAATAATACATCTTAATTGACCAAACACATGCTGATAGATCTATAAGTTGTTTACTATCGTGACGTCATTTCATGTTGACGACGTCATTTCACCAAAATAAAGCGATTGATTAGTTATTGATTCTGTAGCCAATGAAAACGCTTAAAAATGTTTTATTACACATGTGTAATATAAAAAAAAACGTAATTTCTGTATTACAGTGAAAACAATGTATTGCATGCGATAAAACAATATATATTATTGCTACTTAATATAACTGTACTCATTATTGCTACTAAATATAACTATAGATATTAATGCTTCTTATTATAACTATATATATATATATTGCTACTTAATATTACTATATATACTATTGCATCTGAATATAACAATATAAAGTATCGCTACTTAATATAACTGTATTTATTATTGCTAATAAATATAAGTATAGATATTATTGTTAGTAAATATAACTTATAGATAGTATTGCTCCTTAATTTAATTTTAGATATTATCGCTACTAAATATAACTATAGATACGATAACTACTAAATATAACTATAGATATTATTGCTACTAAATTTAACTTAAGAAAGTATACCTACTAAATATAACTATAGATACGACGACTACTAAATAAATCTATAGATATGATTACTACTAAATATAACTATGTATACTGTAACTATTAACTACAGCTATAGATACTATGACTACTAACTATAAGTATTTATACTCTCACAACTAAATACAAATGTACTATCGTTAACATGAAAGATATTACTTCTATTAATACTACAGCCACTAATCTGGGATGACACTCTACGCATATGCATTAAGCCCAGTTTAACCAAACCTTGGCTCATATCAACAAGATTATGTTTTACACACTTGCAAACTCTACACAATGGTAACTGTAAACAAAAATCGTCTTAAGTAAAATCCTTCCCAATGTGGAAGAAACCCTTGATGGTAATTGTTCCTTTTCTAATAACATTTAGTACTATCTTCAACATATGTTGAATTTTGAGCCCATACACCAAGCACGTTCTTAGACAGTTCGACAGCGTTCTGAAGAAAATGCAGAACGGGATGTGAACTTGCTTGAACGTGTAGTTTTGGTAAGAAAAAAATCTACAATATTATTATATGACGTTCATACACAGTTCGCGCTACGTGCAGCTCGTTCCTATCCCGTCCTTTCCCGTTTCCAGTCCGTCTTTATCCAGTTCAAATCACGTTCTTTTTTATTCGTTGTGCATTGGTAACTCGTTCAAAGACAGTTCTCACTCCGTCCTACTACGTTCTTAGTATGTTAATATCACAAATTAGACAACGACCTATATATATATTTGCAGATTGTCTGAACGTATTGTATTAACGGTTTGAACGTTGTAACAACTGCATTGAACGAGTACAACGTACTTGGAACCTACTGCGAACTCTTTAAAAACGAGTACAAAGTACTAAGAACTTACTGACAACTTATAGAACGTGTTGCAAACGTTGTAAGAACTTCTCTTTTAGTTTATTTTTATTTACACGAAACACGATCGTACTTAAGACGTAGTGCGGACGGGGTCGGTCTGTCTGAGAACGGATTGGATTCTAATTTGGGATGACACTTTACGCACCTGCATTAATCCCAGTATTCCCAGAACTCGGCTCATACGTTCCAATTCTTGGCTTTGAAGGGTTCTGTGACGTCACGCGATGATGCAGACAGGACCGACGAACCTGAGGGAACTCAAGCCGGCGACGACGGAGGGTGGTTGACCGATAGAAAGGATATCAAATCAGGCAACAAGAAAAGTCTTGTAAGCTGTTTGTTTGGTTAAATTGTAATGTCTCCCATAAAAGAGGCTTACACTACTTAAGCAAAATCAAAATATACGTTTTCAGCATTGTTAATACATCAAACAGAGTTTATTTATTCTTGTGCCGCGAAACTAACTATGGTTTTCATTCGAGCATACTTAGTAGTTTCGCTTATATTTATTATGTTGTTTTTTTTTAAACATATATTTATACAAGATAGTATGACATTACGCAAACGCATTAACCTGATACTGACATTTATGCATCCATATATTTTTAAGCATCCTTACAAAAAATAAATATATACATCGTTTAATTTACTTGCAGAATATTTGATTTAAATCGATTGAATTATCTTTCGCTAAAACACTGTTTCGGAATAGCCCTCATGAAAACATGATCGAACAAACCAAAGCGGACATAAGCGTAACAATTCAAGCGTGTAGTTTATGCTAATAGAGTTCAGAATTGTAAGATTCATTATTTCAATCTAATAATCATTTCCATCTGCGCCTGCGCAATGCCTCATGTGTACTTTTTTTAGAGCGGTCGCCCTCCAAGAGCCATCATGCAGGCGGCGTTCCAGTTTGACGACAAAGGTCGACCCATAGCCAGGCCCTTCTCTAATAGTCTAGGTAAACATGTGTAGATGCATAGGAAAGCTGCTTACAAATGTTCACTCTTACCAACACAAACAAAATTAATAAATGTGCATACTTTCCTGGAGTGATTTATTAGTCAAATTAGAAAAACGATGTAATCAATTATTGCTTAAACTCCTTTTAGGATATGGTTTGAATTATGTGAAAAAATAAAATTTACAACCTCTTGTCACATATTCAGAAAATAATAAAAGAACAGTACACATTATAGAGCAAAATAACTGCACTGACATAAAAAAAAGTAATGAATTTTGTAATTGATAAAATAATAACGAGTTTCAAACGCAGAACAGATTAATTTGGATTTTTTCTGTAGTTTTTGTTACTTGAGCTGTTTAATTTCGTTCTGTTTATGTTACTTGAGCTTTTAAATTTCGTGTTGTTGTTTTTTGTTACTTGAGCTGTTAAATTCCATTCTGTTTTTGTTACTTGTGCTGTTTAATTCCGTTCTGTTTTTGTTACTTGAGCTGTTTAATTCCGTGATTTTTTGTTTGTTACTTGAGTTGTTTAATTGCTTTCAATCTATAAATTTGAGGCAAATAAAACAAAGTAAAAAAACTGTGAACAAGTCCCTTAAATGAATACTGTTTATTGATTTGATTTTGAAATCTTGAGTCCGAGATTTGCTGATATATGTTTGAATGTATAAAATAATTAATCTTTAAGCCGTAAAATTGTCGCTTTGTCCCCCACCGTTAATTGCATGTTTGAAAACGTGTATGGCATTAATATTGTATACACCAGTATTACTATGTTGTACATGTTAAATAAGTTTTTCTCTTCCTGAAAGTTCTAAAAAACGGACGCATACCTGCTGCGAGGCAACAGTCCACGTTGTTCAAAGAGATAAAAACGCCTAAAATATCACCACGTCCTGACGGTAACCTGTTATTTGAATAATTATATTATCATTCGAAATGAAATGAACATTGGTGTATTCTCAAACACTGTAGCTGTGTAATATTCTGTACAATTAAAATAGTGTACGTATTGTCATTAAATAAATTTTGAGAAGAGGTATCGCCTAGGTCACGTGTGCGAGCTCTACTTTAACAGCGTTCTATATCTAGAAAGCGGCTAGAGATTGTTTCATAAAGCTTTCGATGCAATCGAGCTAAAATCATAAGATTAATTTAAAATATGTCGCTTTAAACGTTAAACGTTGTTTTATTTCAAAGGCCATTTGTCTAATTATTTTTTGTGTAATTTCTATTTCTCATTCCATTGTGCTATAGTGTATTATAAGAACGTATTTTGAAATGTCAGATTTTCATCTGAAGACCAAGCTGCCGGCGCTGTCGGCACGAGTGAACCAGCCCAGCTCACCGCTTCCGTCGGCGCCGGCAAAGAACACCATCCAGACGACATTCCGAGGAGACCAGAAACCTAACGCGAAAAGCAAGTCCAAAGCTCAACGTGCTAAGGTACCGTAAACAGTTTAAGCCATCGGTAATGTTAGCGTCAACACACTCTCGTCAAAACGACAGAGACATGTTTATTGGCCTCGCGCTTGAAAAACCGGGCTTAATACATAAGCGTATACCGTCGTCGCAGGTAAACCTGTGCAGTCCGCACAGGCTAATCAGGGACTACATTTTCCGCCTAAAAGGGATTTTCGCAACGAAGAGAATTCCTAAACACGAAGAATACCATAAAAGCATAAAGCGCCGTTCCTGATAAGCATGTGCGGACTGCACCAGATAATCTAGGGCGACACTTAACGCAAATGCATTAAACCTCGTTTTCCCAGATCGAGGCTCATTTAATAAATATTTGTGAAATTTAAATGAGAACTTTTCTTCTGTGCTTAGTTTTGTGACTCAGAGAGTTTTACGATGCTTTTATTCTTTCCTGTATGCGAAGACAGAGAGTACCTGATTATTTGGTAAGATGTTGAAACGTAAGATGTTAATCTGCATGTATATGTATATAAGCCTCGCTCTGGGAAAACAGGGCGTAATACGTGTGCGTAAAAATTCGTCGCAGATAAGCATGTGCAGTCCACACATGCATTAAGCCCCGTTGTCCAAGAGCGCTGCACATATGTTTTAAAGTGCATGCATGTTTATTGTAGGTCAATAATTATATGGGCATGTTGCTCGCGATACATAACTATTTCACACATTACCATGTGGATAACATTCTATCAAACATAAATAACAAAATCTTTACAAAAACTTTCAATCTAAATACTATTGGCACGTTTTTTTTCCTTCTTCTTCTTCTTCTTCTTCTTCTTCTTCTTCTTCTTCTTCTTCTTCTTCTTCTTCTTCTTCTTCTTCTTTCTATCATATCAATCATCACCGTTTGTTGTAAGATATGCCATCGCGCCCCATCGTTCTAATCTCGCTCATAATCAGTGACGTCCTTTGTCAGCTCTCCAAGAGCGAGTCTAACTACATCCGGTTGGCGAAGCTCGTGGCTCGGGTCGGCTCGGACCTGCTGCGCCTCATGTTCTTCAACTACATGGAGCAGCAACAGCCGCCAAAGCGCCTCTACCAGTTTCTAGCGGTCAACAAGCGCCGCCTCCTCAGTTTCTCCACACAGTTCAAGTTAATTCCAAGAAGGTGGGGGATACATTTTGTACAACATTAACATGCATTACATATGATCTTGTACGTTTCATAGTTTTTTGTGTGATATCGAATCAATTGTGAATGCTAGATACAAAAAAATGCACTGATATTTCTCGAAATAATTACTTGTGTACGCTAAAATATAAACCAAAAAGGCAAACTGGTACAAGGCGCATTATGAACCAACACGCTGACATGCAAAAACGAAAAAGACAAAAATACGCATCAAAACCACAAATAAAGGTGCGTGTCGTTTGGCATGTCGACATGTCGGCATGTGTGCGCCCTTCAAAGTCGACAACACGCCATCATGATAAAGTAAGAGCGCCATTACGACAAGTTATTGACGGGCGAAGGGGCAACAGGACACGTCTTTCGTTCTTGTGCCAATTATTTGGCGTGTTAGTGCCTGGGATCTGTCGTTGTAGCGTGTTTGGCGGGTTTAAAGGGCACCGAAAGGACAACATATCAGTCCAACAAACAAGCGCGCCGATACGATAAGACCGACAATGTGACGTGCTTTCAAATTTGCGCATGGTTAGTGAAAATCTCCCAATATGAAATGAACTCGTTCTAAATATCGTTTTCGCGTATTGTGGTTGTTAAATCATTTAAATAACATATTATTATGAACGACGTGGAACATGCATACCAAACACGGACCATAACAATAAGATATTGCGTTAAGGTATTGTGGACCTCATTTTATTGTTGTGACGTGTTGGCGGACAGAAAGGCCAGAGTGCTAAATGGGCGAGGCGTCACGATTTATTATATATTTGTCATGTGTTTTATAAAATCAATCGTGATTCGCACACGCTCTGGCCGTGGGATATGAGACAACCACATTGTTAAACAATATTAGCCTCATTCTGGGATAACTGGGCTTAATGCATATGCGTAAAATAGCGTCTCAGATTAGCCAGTGTTCCTAGAACGAGGCTCATATTATTTCTTACTGTAATCAGCTCTTATTGTACCGGTTGCAGATGGGAGGTGTTATATCCCGGAGACGACGAGACCAAAGCCAACCTGGAGAAGCTCGACTCCGCTGTGCTCTTCTGGTTCCTCAGATACATCTGTCATCTAAGGGTCAGTATATGATAATATATAATAATACTTGTTAAATCTGCAAGAAAACATCCCGTGCTGCAAGTATCAATCGATTCTTGGCAATTATATGTCAATATTTTTTATGGAAAACAGTAATAATAATGTTCGGCTGTTGTATTCACAGCGCCCAAATGATTTTATCTGGAAGAGGAAGCCTTCTTCTGATGACGTCACAGAGACCGGTGACATTGCCCGGATTCGTGACATGCGCAACTTCCTGATCAACCTGTCGTCACCGGCACTTTACGACGACGAGTACGACCGGAAGGTGACGGAATTTCGTCAGGTAGGACGTAATTCATTTTAAATATAAATATCATTTTATAATTGCAGTTTGATCGTAACAAATTATACGGCGATTATAATTATTAATAGCTCTGCTCTGGAAAGAAAATATTGTAGGAATAATAATGGCATTGCCTTTTTTGAATAGACAGCTTTTAAGAATTGTCAATTGGCCTGCTGTATAATCGAACATGTTTTTACATGAAATAACGAAAGACTCTTAACATCACGTGCACATTTACGAATATAGACAATTCAACATATAACTGCATATTCCAAAACGTGGAACACCTAAAAACATGTTACCGACCAATTTTGTAACTTAAACTATAATTATAACCCACATGTTTCTTTATTAAGACCAGTGTAAAAATGTTATGCTAAGCATGACGTTTGTTTTTCTTTAAACGTATCGCTAAGTTTGACTTCTGTTTTTCTTCAATTTTATCGCTAAGTTTGACGTCTATCTGTCTTTAAACGTATCGATAAGTTTGACGTCTATCTGTCTTTAAACGTATCGATAAGTTTGACGTCTATCTGTCTTTAAACGTAACAGATGACGCTGCGTGTGTGTAGCGAGCGACAGAGCGAGGAGCTACTCAGGATCATAGACGAGATGAAAGTGGGAACAGTGAGACAGAGCGAGAGAGACCAGTATCTAGAAGTACTCAACCAGTGGGCAGACGAAACAGGCGACAGAACTATAGGTATGTGAGACTGTGAGATACAGTGAGATAATTCAGTATCTAGAAGCACTTAACCAGTGGGAAGATGAAACAGGGGACAGAACTATAGATATGTGAGACTGTGAGATACAGTGAGATAATTCAGTACCTAGAAGCACTTAGCCAGTGGGAAGATGAAACAGGTGACAGAACTATAGGAAGATGTGAGTGTGCAAACAGATACGGTGTTACACTATTCAATATTTTAAAAATAGATGTACATTTCTTGGATGCAAGCGAATCAGAATTCACAGTATCGATTTAATCTATGTATTCGGTTATTGTCTCATTTTCAACACCCATAGAGCCGTTCATAACTATTTACTTGTATTTGATAACTACCATACTAAAAAATCGTATGCCGACACAAATGTTTCTTTCTTTAAAGGGTAATAAACGCAACCAAAACTATTATTTCGCGATAATTCTTTCCGTTTATTTAATGATATTTTTATCTGCAAAATGTATGCGTCTTCAAAATGTATTTGGTATTTTTCTTTATATTTTCAGCTCCGGCAAAACAGGCTGGTGAAAACATTCGAGAGCGAAAAGGTACATAACATACTTGTACATGCCGCCTTCATATCTGCCAATAAGTGAGACTCGCTCTGGAAAACGGGGCTAAATGCATGTGTGTAAGTGTCGTCCAAGATAAGCCTTTAAAGTCCGCACCGGCTTATCAGGGACGACCCATTCCACGTATGTGGTAGTTTTCGTTTTAAGAACGTCTCTTCTTAGCAAAAATCCAGAAAAGGCGGAAAATGTCGTCTCTGATAACATTTTACGCATATGCATTTAGTACCGTTTTCCCCGAACGAGGCTCAGGCACTTTCTTCATGGTACATTTTTTGGTGCAAGGTTTATGAAGATACTTTGTTAATCCAAGTGTTGTATGTCTAGAAATGACGACGCGCTTCCTGAGGCGACACAGAACCCCGAAGGTGTTCGTGCCAACGCGAATTTTCCAAAAGGCGCAAGAAAGACTCTTGAAACATGGCTGCGTAATTCTAAAAGGTGAAGCACTAAAACATAAAGAAAATTTACACACAATTGATCGTATCATAACTGATGATGCTTTTGATTCACCACTCGAAATATATGTTTAGTATAAAATATATTTATTCACATGTTAATCATATTAACCCTGATTTTCAGTGCACTCGATTATTGCATGGTCAGGTGGTTATAAACCACGAGATGAAGAAAGAAGTTTAATGAAGTGCTTCGCATTAAAATATTTCAACCAAAAGTATTTCCTGGCTATGCTTAGCATGAAAAAGTAAATGATTTAATTTGAAGGCAATGTCGGTGACGGTAAAACGACGACAGCGATTGCCCTGATGGTGACGTTGTTTGACGAGGACGAATGCCTGCTCGTGTCGTCCCCGGAACTGTGGCAGTTCATCGAGGCGAAGACGGTGAGCGCCATCCTGTTGGACGACATCTTTGGCAGCGGCTCTCTGGACGAGACGCTCCTGCAGAAGTGGGAGTCCAAGTTTGATGAGGTGGGTTCTTCTGCGTTGTAATTGAGCCGAGTTCTGGGAAAACTTGACATAATGCATGTGCGTAACGTGTCGTCCGAGATTAGCACTTGCTAATCAGGGACGACACTTTCCGCCTGAAATGTTTTTTTGTTTACAAGAGACTTCCTTTAAACGAAAAATTACCTACAAGTGGAAAGTGTCGACCCTGATGAGAATAAATGGATGCGGTTTATCAACTATACAAAGTTAACAATTATCTGCGTGATCTTATAAAAGCATAAATCAATATAATAACAACTTGACGACAAATCATACATACATAGCCTTCACCCTACCTTCAGGTAGTAGGGATATACATAGAATGAAAGAACATATATCACTTTTCTCGACATAATATTTTATATTTAAATTTGGATACCCGAACTAATTCGTTTGTTTTTCGCATGACGCCACTATTTGCCCAAGCGACCAAAGTGTCGAGTCTATATTGAGCAAGAACCAATTGCAGTTATAAATGATAACGTCAATTAAACAGTTGTACTTTTTATGTTGTAATATGTGATGTATGTGTTATCTACAGACACCGTGTCAGAATAGCATTTTAATTAAATAAAATTAAATATTGTACTGTCACCAGAGCCTTTGGTCTGCCTATATTTTCATTTCGTATAGGTAGCAAGCAAGGGCTAGTGCTTATTCTATTGTTACATGCACGAGCTATAATTGACATGAATTTTAGTACAGCTAACTGTAAGATAGCTGAATATAAAAAACAATTGTATTACTATAAATAAATGTGCTTTTTATTCTTAAACATCTGCATACTGCTATGTATTCTAGTATTAAAAGCATGTGCCTCATGAAAGGAATTTTGGCAATATGGCTGAGTACAAAGTATAATTATTATTACACGTTTTCATATGTAGTCTAGACCTAATTTATGTAAACTATTATATACTTGCTATACTGATGTAATTAATTAGCTTCATCATAATTTGACGTAATTACACATATTAAATTAAAGTCATAATATCGATAGTTATGTATAAAATATTAAATAATACATGTATGTGTTGTGGATATAAAACGTATTATTACTGTGTAAAGTCAACAAAAATTTTGTAAACAATGTACGCTTATTTTTTCAACTTGGGCCTTTGGCCTTCTTGATGATTTGTTAATGAAACTATGATAAACTATGATATGATGGTTTCATGCGAACCGCGCCCTGGGAAAACAGGGCTTGATGCATTTGCGTGAAGTGTCGTCTAAGATAAACATGTGCAGTGCGCACAGGCTAAGCAGCTACGACGCTTTTATGGACTTTTCCGTTTCAAGCAAATCTCTTCTTAACCAAAATCCAGTTAAGGCTTAAAGTGCCGTCCCTGATTAGCCTGTGCAGATGTCACTTCACGCACATGCAAACAACCCAGTTTTAACAGAATGAGGCTTAGACCTTTTTCTGTTGCTATTCTGTAGATCTACGACTGTAGCCTGGACACCCCCGAGCGACCAGGTGTCCGTATAATCATCACCATCCGACAACACATCCTTGACCAGTGTTTCTCGAGGCTCGCCAAGTACAAACTGTTCGCCAGAGAGAAGATTGTCGAATGCACCTCCTCAGGTGAACACTCATGCAAATTAGCCTCGCTCTGAGAAAACGGGGCTTAATATATAAATGTGCTAGAGTGTCTTCCCAGATTAGCCTGTGCAGTCGGCACAGGCTATCAGGGACGACACTCTCTGCCTCAACTAGATTTTCGCTAAGAAGAGTTTTTCTGTTAACGAAAACTACCATAAAATCGGAAAGTTTCGTCCCTGATTAGCCTGTGCAGTCAGTACATGCTAATTTGGGACGACACTAAACGCACATGCATTAAGCTCCGTTTTCCCAGAGCGCACCTCAAGTGTAATAACATATGTATTGAACTCATAATAAGATCGTTACTGTTACGTTGCAAAAGTCATTGATTTAATAAAAGTTCATCGGCATTTTTGCAAAAAGAAATCGACTTAGGCTGATGCAAAAGTCATAGACGCATTGCAAAAGTAATATACTTGAACATGTATGTTGCAAAATTTATTTATATATTACAAAAGTTATCACTGTACGGCAAACATTAAACAATACATGTAAATTGCAAATGTCACCGATGCATTGAAAAGGGTTTCAATGCAATGGATGCAACTAATTTATTGATTAATTGCAAGATTCATCAATGTATTGCAAGTTATTTATTTATTTCAAAGTTATCGATGTTTAGCGAAAAGTATTAACGCATTAAATATTTGTTTAATGTATATTTAAGGTTACCGATGTATTGCACAGGTTATCGATATATTATTACTTATTAAATGTTATATTTCAAACATCACTCTGCGAATTTCTAACTTCAGAAATAATTTTCAATTCATCGTTGTTGTTTTTCATACAATATGAAACAATTTGAAATTTGGATCAGTTTGGAACCACACCTGAGAGGTTTCATTGCCATAGAGCCATCACGTTGTTATTAGCTAATTATCGAAGTTAATACGGAGATAATTTTCTCGATAAAGCTGAGCGAATATAAAGATATAATTACAATTACAGAATTGTCATTCAACGAAAAGCGAGCCATGCTGGGAAAACATCTACTCGATGAGGAAATGGCGGTTTCGAAATCGGAAATAGAAAAAAGTGCGAAGGTCCACAACTCTAAACTCGGGTTTCCCCAGTGCTGCGCCTTGTTCGTCAGTCGGGAGTCGTTCATGAACATCGGGTCGCAGTTCTTCGAGAGACCAATCGGTAAACTTGGAAAAGTTGGACTAGAAATATTTCTATTTAAACGAATGTTTAGTTTTGCATAACTATTCTTTTTGTGTTTTAATATTTGTATTTGTTTATATTTGAATTGCAAGTATTTTGTTCCTGTTCGTTTCTACCATTTGTATATCTCTAATATTTGACATTTGACTAATATTTGTGCGTGAAGTGTTGTCCCAAATTAGCCTGTGCAGTCCGCATAGGGTAATGAAGGACGACACTTCCCCACTTAACTGGATTTTCGCTAGGAAGAGACTTCTATTTAGCAATAAATACCATACAAATGGAAAGTGTCTTCCCTGATGCGGACTGCACAGGCTAATATGGGACGACATTTTACGCATATACATAAAGCCCGTTTTCCCAGAGCGCTGCTCATGTGTACTTATGCTGTGTGTTCAGAGCTGCTGTTCGAGACGCTGGACCGGATGTACGACGGCGACAAGTACGGCTACCTGGCCCTTGTGCTGCTCATGCTCCAGAAGGACGGCATACTCTTCGTCAACAAACTCGATGTAACACCTTCTAGTTGCAAACTAGTCGAGCCTCGTTTTGGAAAACTGGGCTTATTGCATGTGCGTAAAGTGTCATCCTAGATTAGCCTTTGCAGTCGGCACAGGCTAAACAAGGACGAAATTTTCCGCTTTTATGGTATTTTATGTTTAAATGAAGTCTCTTCTTAACGAAAATATAGTTTAGGCGGACAATATCGTCTCAAATTAGCTTGTGTGGACTGCACAGGCTAATCTGTGGCGACACTCTCGCATATGCAATAAGCCCCGTTTTTCCACAGCGCTTATTTATTGAATCACTATTCCATAAAACTCCTTAGAAAAGACGACATTGTCTTCGTCAACAAACTCGAAGAAACAGCTTCTAGTTACAAACTAATTTATGTCAGCATGATTCCATCAAAAGATATGACAGATTGTGACATTCTTGACTCCGGTCCTTAGTTGTTACAGAACATTCGTTTTGTTGTAATATGATGCGGGTTACGTCTTATTTTGGTCTTATATGACTGACCTATAGAGCTAGTACGTTTGTTTTTTCGCGGAAGTTTTGAAGACGCTGCTAGAGTGTGGATTGATCCCGAGCCCTCCCGGTCGCTAGTCGGAAGTTTACCCACTGTTTAATAAGACATTGCGGCCTTTTTAAGCATGTGACGTGTTGGAACATTGGTAATTTGCTGTCCGGTTATTGCAGTGATTGGTAAACGCGCTTATCACCTAAGCAACCCGGGTTCAAATACCGTTGCCGGAAGCATGTGAGTTTGGTTAGTGGTTACCATACAAGACAAATTGGGGTTCCTCGGGGTACTCCGGCTTCCGCTCACAAAACAAAAATCACATCAAAATTGAAAATCATACAGAAACAACTAAATAGCTTGAAATTGCATCTATACTGCTAAATTCTTCGATATTTCGTGAGTCTAGGAATTTAATTAGTTAGGAGTGCTGGTACACACTCCTGGTCCACACATAATGCAGCCTCAGACACTGAAAGACCTCATTAACTACGAAATACAAACAAAAGCATTGGTAGTTTGAAGAAAATATACCTTTGTTGACTTTTCAGAAATGAAATATCTTAAGGATAACTATCAAATGCAATTTAAGCATATATATGTTTCAGGGATCCTCAGATGAAAAATTCCAGCAAAAAGTCTCCGATCTAGCTTTCCTGTGCAAGGTTCCGAATACGGATCACCTGAACAAGTTTATACTAGACGCCCTCAAGAACACGGTTAATATTTAAAGCGCATTCTGGTGAAACTGAGCTAAATGCGTGTGCGTAAAGTGTCGTCCCAGATTAACCTGTCTAGTCCGCACAGGCTTATCAGGGACGACACTTTCCGCCTACACTGGATTTAAATTTAGAAGAGACCTCCTATAAAAGAAAAAATACATACATGCAGAAGGTGTCGTCCCTGAGTATCCTTTGCGGACTGCACAGGCTAATCTGGGACGACACTTTACGCACATGCTTTAAGCCCAGTTTTCCCAGAACGCGACTCAAATTTGTTACAAGACTGTTCAGAATTTTTACCTCCATAAATATCCTTAAAGGTAGATTCCCTTCAGCGAATGTCACAAAATATTTTCGACTTTTTTTATAAACTAATAATTTTACAGGAGCTAGGCGAGTTTAAATGTGATTGATTGGTTGGATTAATGTAAAATTCCTAGCGTATACCTGCATACTCATTTAGAACATCGTTACAATTGTTTTTGCTTCGACTATCAATAAAAGCAAACACTACAGCCGATTTCTTCTGCTAAGTTACTGACCTCAGATTGAAAACCATTCGCTTTTCTGCAGGTGAAGTGTTTTGTGGACTTCTACTCCGACCGGAAGTGCTATACGTTCGCGCACGAGAGCATCATGGAATCCATCATGGCGTCGTTCGGGGAGCGACATCCACAGGAAGTGCTGGAAGGTATGCATCCTTTTCATGTTTCCATCATCATGCAGGAATGATGAACCAACCCCCGTGGGATGAACTTATAGCTGTTTCTTATGTCCCTGGAATATTTTGTTTACTGCATTGGTTTTCATATTACATACAGGAACTTATTGAAGTATTGTAATATTTGTTAAAGAGATGTTTATTTTCTTGGCACGATGAGGTCCGCGGTTCTGTTTTTCTATGTCATGATACATAAACTTCCATATTCCGCTATTTCGTATACATTCTGCATTGATATACACGAAATAACAGACGGTGCTTTAAGAAGCGTTTTGGAATGTAACAGTAAATATTTATTAATTTGAAATGAGTCTTCTATACAGTTTTCATATTTTTGACACATTTATATATAAATGTCAAATTACTGGATTTCGAAGTTATAACAATATTGAATAATATAACTATTAGCCTTGTTTGATTAAATATTTACCTGTTTACGTTCACAGGCTGCGCTCTTCCATTCCTGATGGATTTCGTTGGGACAGACGAGAACTTTGAAGAACGCCCAGACGAGATCTTCATGATGCGAGTGAAGAAGGAAAACTTCCTCGTCCTCGCACAGGTTAACAACATTGTACAACTTACATGACTTGGTGCTCGTACTTACATGACTTGGTGCTCGTACTTAGATGACTTGGTTCTCGTAGTTAGATGACCTGGTGATCGTACTTATATGACTTTGTACTCGTACTTAGATGACTTGGTGCTCGTACTTAGATGACTTGGTGCTCGTATTTAGATGACTTGGTGCTCGTACTTAGATCACCTGGTGCTCGTACTTACATGACTTGGTGTTCGTACTTAGATGACATTGTGCTCGTACTGAGATGACTTGGTGCTCGTACTTACATGACTTGGTGCTGGTACTAAGATGACTTGGTGCTCGTACTTAGATGACATGGTGCTCGTACTTAGATGACTTGGTGCTCGTACTAAGATGACTTGATGCTCGTTCTTAGATGACTTGGTGCTCGTACTTAGATGACATGGTGCTCGTACTTATATGACTTGGTGCCCGTACTGTTATGACCTGATAATCGTACTTAGATGACTTTGTGCTCGTACTTAGATGACTTGGTGTTCGTACTTAGATGACTTGGTGCTCGTACTTAGATGACTTGATGCTCATACTTAGATGACGTGGTGCTCGTTCTTACATGACTTGGTGCTCGTACTTAGATGATTTGGTGCTCGTACTTATATGACTTGGTGATCGTACTTATATGACTTGGTGCTCGTACCTAGATGACTTTGTGCTCGTACTTAGATGACTTCGTGCTCGTACTTAGATGACTTGGTGCTCGTACATAGATGACTTATTGCTCGTACTAAGATGACTTGGTGCTCGTACTTAGATGACTTGGTGCTCTTACTTAGATAACTTGGTGACCGTACTTAGATGACTTGATGCTCGTACTTACATGACTTGGTGCTCGTTCTTAGATGACTTGGTGCTTGTACTTATATGACCTGGTGATCGTACTTATATGACTTGGTACTCGTACTTAGATGACTTGGTGCTCGTACTTAGATGACTTGGTGCTCGTATTTAGATGACTTGGTGCTCGTACTTACATCACTTGATGCTCGTACTTACATAACTTGGTGCTCGTATTTAAATGACTTGGTGCTCGTACTAAGATGATTTGGTTCTCGTACTAAGATGACTTGGTGCTCGTACTTATATGACTTGGTGCTCTTACTTAGATGAATTGGTGCTCGTACTAACATGACTTGGTGCTCGTACGTACATGACTTGGTGCTCGTACTTAGATGACTTGGTGCTCGTACTTAGAATAATTGTTGATCGTACTTACATGACTTGGTGCTCGTACTTATATGACTTGCTGCTCGTACTTAGATGGCATGATGTTCGTACTTATATGACTTGGGTTCTCGTACTTAGATAACTTGGTGCTCGTACTTACATGACTTGGTGCTGGTGCTAAGATGACTTGGTGCTCGTACTTAGATGACATGGTGCTCGTACTTAGATGACTTTGTGCTCGTACTAAGATGACTTGATGCTCGTTCTTAGATGACTTGGTGCTCGTACTTAGATGACTTTTTGCTCGTACTTATATGACTTTGTGCCCGTACTTATATGACCTGATGATCGTACTTAGATGACTTTGTGCTCGTACTTAGATGACTTGGTGTTCGTACTTAGATGACTTGGTGCTCGTACTTAGATGACTTGATGCTCATACTTAGATGACGTGGTGCTCGTTCTCACATGACTTGGTGCTCGTACTAAGATGATTTGGTGCTCGTACTTATATGACTTGGTGATCGTACTTATATGACTTGGTGCTCGTACCTAGATGACTTTGTGCTCGTACTTAGATGACTTCGTGCTCGTACTTAGATGACTTGGTGCTCGTACATAGATGAATTGTTGCTCGTACTAACATGACTTGGTGCTCGTTCTTAGATGACTTGGTGCTCGTACTTAGATAACTTGGTGACCGTACTTAGACGACTTGATGCTCGTACTTACATGACTTGGTGCTCGTTCTTAGATGACTTGGTGGTCGTACTTAGATGACTTGGTGCTCGTATTTAGATGACTTTGTGCTCGTACTTGGATGACTTGGTGCTCGTACTTAGATAACTTGGTGCTCGTACTTAGAAGACATGGAGTTCGAACTTAGTTGACTTGGTGCTCGTACTTAAATGACTTGGTGATCGTTCTTAGATGACCTGATACTCGTAGTTAGATGACTTGGTTCTCGTTTTTAGATGACTTGGTGCTCGTACTTAGATGACTTCGTGCTCGTACTTAGATGATTTGGGGCTTGTACTTAGATGACTTGGTGCTCGTACTTAGATGACTTGGTGCTCGTACCTATATGACTTGGTTCTCGTACTTACGTGGCTTGATGCTCGTAGTTAGATGACTTGGTGCTCGTACTTAGATGACTTGGTGTTTGTACTTCGATGACTTGGTGCTGGTACTTAGATGACTTGGTGCTCGTACTTAGATGACTGGTTGCTCGTACTTTGATGACTTGATGCTCTTACTTAGATGACTTGGTGCTCGTATTTAGATGGCTTGCTGCTTGTACTTAGATGACTTGGTGCTTGTACTTAGATGACATGGTGCTCGTATTAACATGACTTGGTGCTCGTATTTAGATGACTTGGTGCTCGTACTTAGGTGACTTGGTGCTCGTACTTATATGACCTAGTGCTCGTACTAAGATGGCTTGATGCTCGTTCTTAGATGACTTGGTGCTCGTACTTATATGACTTTATGCTCGTACTTCGATGACTTGGTGCTCGTACTTAGATGACTTGGTGCTCTTACTTAAATGACTTTGTGCTCGTTCTTAGATGACCTGTTGCTCGTACTTAGATGACTTGGTGCTCGAATTTAGATGACTTGGTGCTCGGACTTAGATGACTCGGTGCTCGTACTTAGATGACTTGATGATCGTACTTAGATGACTTGGTGCTCGTACTTAGATGACTTGATGCTCGTACTTAGATGACTTGATGCTCGTAATAAGGTGACTTGGTGCTCGTACTTAGATGACTTGTGGCTCGTATTTAGATGACTTGGTGTTCGTTCTTAGACGACTTGGTGCTCGTACTTGAATGACTTGGTGCTCGTACTTAGATGACTTGGTGCTCGTACTTAGATGACTTTTCGCTCGTACTTAGATGACTTGGTGCTCGTACTTATATGACTTGGTGCTCGTACTTAGATGACTTGGTGCTCGTACTTAGATGACTTGGTGCTCGTATTTAGATGACTTGGTGCCCGTACTTAGATGACATTAAATGAGTTGGTGCTCGTACTTCGATCACCTTGTGCTCGTACTATGATCACACGGTTTTCGTGTGATTCGTAGTTAATACTTGCACTTATGTTATTATTTGTTTATATACTATTTCTTTTCGTAGTTTTTTATTGGATGCATTTTCATGTTGCTTATGTTATAGTCGTTTTTGCTGTTGTTGTTGATGATGCTACTGATGATGATGCTGGTGATAATGATTTTTATGATGATGTTGTAGTTGTTGTTGATAATGATGGTGATGACGATGCTGATGGTGGTGGTAATGATGATTATTTTGCTGTTGTTGTTATTGTTGTTAATTATGATGGTGATGACGATGCTGATGGTGGTGGTAATGATGACTATGTTGTTGTTGTTGTTGATGGTGATGATCATGATGATGTTGTTTTTGTTGTTAATGATGATGCCACCGTCATTTGTTATACCTGTGATCACACATGTGATGTTTCTACTGCAGGTGTTTGAACACTATATCCTCAATTACGAGGTGAAGCGAATCTCCCAGCACAGGGCCATGAAGGATGTCCGCTTCATCGAGTTCTTCTTCGAGTACATTCAGCAGAAACCAGACTGCGTGCGCATCGTACTCAGCGAGGACAGGAATTTCACTGTAAGTAAAACAGAGGGCCAGCTGTACGTCTCTTCTTTGCACATTTCATTGAACGGTCTTTCGATATTGTGTCATCCCTCTTATAATTTGTCGTGTCCTGTCGGTCGTCAACGTTGTCGTATGAGCTGCAACGGGCCATACGTAGTGTCCACTCGTAAGATAACTTAGTAAGAATGTTTATCCAGTGATACTTTGACCGGTTTAGATAATGGGCCTTGTGGGGAAAAACATAAGGCCACTATGCCTAGTTGAAGTAAAAACAACAACAACGTGGTGAATAAAAGAAGTCACTTTTAAATGCAAAAAAACAACATGAAACGTTGTAAAAACAGTGTTTGTTCAATCATAACTCAATAACACTCTCTTCACCTAGTCCGTGTGACGCATGCTTTGACTAAATATATAACCATGTAATTTATTCTGATAACATCTTAACCCATTTATACCTAGCGTCTAGAAAAAAAGGCATTGGCAAACAGCGTAGACCCAGATGAGACGCCGCATGATGCGGCGTCTCATCAGTGTCTGCGCTGTTTGCTAAAAGGAATTTCTGTAAGAAATATTCTAAATATAGAAATAAATATACTAGACATCGCTTATTTTGGAAATAAATTGATCCAATTCAGAAGGATGGGAGAGTCCACTAGGCATGAATGGGTTAACCAAGAGCTGTGTTGCAGAAAAAACAGAAGTCGCCTCGGGGTGAATGTTGTTGGAATAAATAAAGGGTCCCCATAAGTTTCATTAACCTAGCTTAAGTATTTTTTGGATCCAGATTTTGGTTTCCAAATATGTCTGTTTAAGTATCTACCCCAATTTTGGTCTGACGAATAAACTGAAAAAACGTTCATATTCACCATCTAGCCTTCTATGCACAAACCGAGTTTTATATTTTATCTTTGCAAACATAATTTTTGTGGTAACGCATGGTCCAGATTTAATGGGACTGTCAACAACGAATGACGAAAAAAGAAAAGTTCTAAAATACCGTATTTTTTTACAAGTATTAGTTTATATTGATTATAATATCACGACTGGTATATTACATTACTTGAAAAAATGTTAATATTTTCAGTATATTCGATAATAAAATTTCGCGATGTGAAATTGAAAGTGCATCGCGAAAATAGGTGACATAACGATATCCACACTATAAATAACGCAAGTAGATTGATCATTTTATATATAAAATATATACAATTCACTACGCATGCACAATTTGCATTCATGGGTTTACCACGTGACGATGATGATCAATGTAATTGCGTTATTTATAGTTAACTGGCAGTTACCTGGTAGACATACCCAGTAAAATGTATTACCGAATATACTGAAAATATGAAAACTTAACAACTTTTTTCAAGTAATGTAATATACCAGTCGTGATATTTTAATAATATAAACTAATAATTGTATTTTTTTAGGTATTTTAGAACTTTCCTTTTTTCGTCATTCGTGGTTGACAGTCCCTTTAAATTAAACAAAAAAACACAAAACATTTCCGTAAACATAACAACGAAAATTTTCGCTATGACCAAAAAATAATGATCACATTCCTCAAATGGCCATATGCTGAGTGTCATTCACGTAGCTTTTAAAAGTCCTTTACGAGTGATCGAAAGGATCCATATTTCTTTGGACGGACGGACAGACCGACAGACGGCCAGAGGGACGGACGGGGTGTACCATGTGAGGGAAATAATACATTCATATTGATTAATCAGGGATGAAATGCATTACGCCCCGTTTTCTCAGAACGCTTGCAATTTATGTTATTCCACACCAGGACGGTGACAGCAAACGCAAGGTTGGGCTGCTGTACGGAGCAATAGACCAGGAAGTGCCGAATATGGAACTAGTCTCGGCAATCATGAAAACAGGTACCTGTAACTCGGCTATGAAATGATACACACAATATTTGTTCGTAAGCATGAGGTACAACACAGTTTCATTCAACCCGCACGCCTTTAATTAATGGGTTAGGCTGCGTGCAACAATTATATAATGTATATTACGGAGCAAATTGATGCTTACAAATTACGGCGATATAAACCTGTGGCTCTTCCCTGAATATTTATTATGATTATTTGAGCCTTGTTCTGGGAAAACTGGGCTTAATGCATGTGCGTGAAGATTAGCATATGCAGTCCGTACAGTCTAACACGGCACGTCACTTTCCGCATTTATGGGAATTTTCGTTTAAATGAAGTCTCTGTTAATTGTAAACCCAGTTGAGGCGGAAAGTGTCGTCCCTGATTAGCATGTGCGGACTGCACAATCTTATCTGGGATGACACGTTACGCACATGCAGTGAGTCAGCTTTTCCCAGAACGCGGCTAAATTTATCGCTTCTGTTTTGACAACTCGTTCATAAATCCGACAGGTATTCACCTCAAGAAGCCTAGCAAGGAGAAGTGGTGCCGCTCAGAGCTTGAAGCGGCGCTCTGCATGGCGGTGAGGCGCGGCAGCTACGAGATCTACAAGCTGCTAGTCGGCGCCGGGCTGGAACTTCCGGACAGCCTCCTAGAGGAGGAACAGTATCTCGTGTCCGTCGACATCATCAGGGACGTGCTGGGGGTAGGTGATGCGTTAGAAATTTCAAATAATGGTCAAATAACAGTTGTTTCTTGCACAATAAACATCATCAAGATATAAAGCGTTATCAAATCTAAAATACACGCATTCTACTTACAGCGGCGGTACTGGAGCGACGAGCAGAAGGACGTGGCGGTGGTGAAGGCGTCACGTGGTACCCGGCCTGAGAGCCACGAGATCGTCACGCTGCTGCTGCAGGACTCCGCCTCCCCGAACTCCATCAGAGCCGGAAGTACCGCCCTATGTGAGGCCGTCAAGTCAGGTACACACAAGGGGTGATTTTATAGAGGTTGAGGAAATAATATTTTTCATAGGTCATATTTTTCACGCGTTTATGAACAAGTATTTGGAGCATTTGATTGTTTAGAATGGCAAGAAAAGGGTGTGCGCATGCGCGTGGACATGTAAGGATGTGAATGCGATCGCAATCTTTATGAACATGTACACGGGTAAGGTATTTCGATGTCCATCATGAAAAACGTGACGAAGAAGTTCCCTTTTCTTCGCTGATGTTAATAATTATGCTAAGTAAGTCGTCAGCGCGTTCGCACACGGTTCATATCCTGGTATACGTCGATTAATAATTGATTTAGACTTCTAAAATCATATAGGGTATAGACTATATTCAACGTATATCCAACGATTTACTTACCTATTGAACGTTTTTGCGCTGCTGATAGGTATTAAGTTTAAGTGTGACAGGAAAATAAAACGTGTTTTAGTTGAGCTTCGCTCTGGGAAAACCGGGCTTAATGAAAATGCGTAAGGTTCATCCCCGATTAGCCTGTGCAGTTCGCAGAGGCTAATCAGGGACGTCACTTTGCGCTGTTCTTGTATTTTTCGGTTAAAGAACGTAAATTTTTAGCAGAAATCAGGTTTAGGCAGAACGTGTCGTCCCTGGTCAGCCTGTGCGAACTGCACATGCCAATCTGGGACGAAACTTAATGCAGATGCATTAAGCTCCGTTTTCCCTGACCGAGGTTCATTTATGTGTCGCCAGGCAAGACGAAGAACGTGCTGCTGCTGCTAACCAGCGGATCCAGCGTGGATGACAGGGACGCCACACAGCAGACGCCGCTGCACCACGCGTGTGACTGGAACAACATCGAGGTACAGGATTTAGGAATATATGCACTTAAAGGGATTGTCAACCACGAAGGACAAAAAAAAATAAAAGTTCTAAAATACCGTATTTTTTCACAATTATTAGTTTATATTGATTAAAATATCACGACTGGTATATAACATTACTTGAAAAAAGTTGTTAAGTTTTCATATTTTCAGTATATTCGGTAATAAATTTTACTGGGTATGTCTACCAGGTAACTACAAGTTAACTATAAATAACGCAAGTAGATTGACCATCCTCGTCACGTGGTAAACCCAGGAATGCAAATTGTGCATGCGTAGGGAATTGTCTATATATTAAATATAAAATGATCAATCTACATGCGTTATTTATAGTGTGTATATCGTTATGTAACCTAGTTTCGCGATGTACTTTCGATTTTACATCGCAAAATTTTATTACCAAATATACTGAAAATATGAACTTTTTTTCAAGTAATACAATATACCAGTCGTGATATTTTATCAATATAAACTAAGAATTGTAAAAAAAAAAAAACGGTATTTTAGAACTTTTCTTTTTTCGTCATTCGTGGTTGACAGTCCCTTTAGGTATTCACACCTACACCAGGCGTGTGACTGGAACAACATAAAGGTACGGGATTTAGGAACAATAAAGATGCACAGGGTTTAGGAAAAGTCGCAAATGAAGAAACAACACACAGTTACGGGATTTTGGAATACATGTAGTCGCTATTCAACTGGGAAGACTGGGCTTAATACATGTACGCAAAGGGTCATCACATGTAAGCCTGTGCAGTTCACACGGGTTAACTTTCCGACACTTTCCGCTTAACTGGAGTTTGGTTTAGAAAAGACTTCTTTAAACAGAAAATTTAAAAAAGCGGAAACTTTCGACCCTGATAAGCCTGTTGGGAATGCACATGCTAATCTGGGATGACACTTTACGTACATGCATTAAGCCCATTTTGCCCATAACGAGGCTGAAATTCCATGCTGTTTCAGGTTGTGAAGCTGCTTCTAAAGCGGAACGCCGACGTTAACGCCAAAGACACTCTTGGTTTCACGCCGTTCCTAGTTGCCGCCGGCTGGGGCCGCGAGACAATCATGGACCTGCTGCTCGATAAACGGGTGGATGTCCTTTCGCTTGACGACCAAGAAAACAACGTGCTGCACATCTGCGCAGCAAATGGCCAAACGAAAATCATGAAAACGTTGATGACAAAGTTTCAAAAGGAAATGGACACCCTTCTAATAGCCCGCAATCGCCACGGGTGGACCCCGCTGGACTTCGCTTTGCGGTGTGGCCACCTAGGCGTCACAAAACTTCTCATCTACGCGATTCTCAAGAAAGCCGACCTAAAGGCGGCGGACCCCAAGTCGCAGCCGCCGCGCACGTTCGTCCACACGCGCTTCTTCGTGGTGAAGCTGGACGATTTCAACGTGGACGAGAAGTTCCAGTACCGGTTCCTGAGCGAGGAGGTGGGCCGGACGTGCTTCCAGATGCCGCGCTGCAACTGGTTCATTCAGGCCGGGAACCGCGAGGAGTACGAGGAGGTCCGGACGTTCGCCATCAAGTACGAGAACAAACTGAGACAGTGCCTGGCGAAATCGTAGCCATCAAGAACGAGAACAAACTGAGGCAGTGCTTGGCGAAATCGTAGAATAGTTGCTATCCAAACAAGCTGAGACAATTCTTGGCGAAATCATGGAACATTTGCTATTAAAAAAGCTGAGAAAATGCTGAGCGAACTCATAGAATATTTTCTATGAAAACAAGCTGAGCAATCATAGAAATCATAGAATGTTTAATGACAATCCTTGGTTAAGTTATAGAATATGTGTAATCCAAACAAGCTTGCTATCAGACATGGGGTAAAACTTCACTTTCGAAAAGTATACTGTTTGATTTCATGCATGGAAACAAGCTGATACAATGCTTTGCGAAATCTGAGAAACTGAGACACAATAACATGAGATACAGAATGTTTGTTATGCGCTCAAATATGGAAACAAACTAAAACAAAACACGGGGAAATTATACTGTTTGCTTTCATATGAGAACATCATGAGGAAATGCTTGAACAAATAAAGCTAATGCGTTATGAAAAAAACGTTTAGTACATGCTTGTGAGCGTTAGTCCGTTTAAGCTTATCCGAACTGCGACTGCATTGTTTGTCATGTAATATTACAATAATTCACCACACATGTTCGCCACGAGGTAACGGCGTTTCGTAAAGGTCAAGGTCACATTTAGCTAGCCGTTACTATATATATATAAGGGACGGATCAAATTAGTACATGCTTGCGAGCGTTAGTCCGTTCAAGCTTATCCGAACTGTGACTTGTTTATCATGTAATATTAAAGGGACTTATTCACAGATTTTGTGATGTTTTGAAGTTTTTTTATTTAATGCTTTAAATTGGTAAATATAAACATCAGAACTAAAGAGCTACAATATAAAAAAATAAAACAATGAAAAGAAGAAAAAAAGGAGAAAAAAAAAGTTAACCACACTTTATTTCTCGAACCACTGACCCATGGAGTAAAAGCCAAGCGCCGAAACCACTCAGCCATCCGTCTTCACGTGTGTTTAATTCAGAGTTTATGTTCGGGTCGTCGATGAGTCTACACTACTACATTATGTGCGGACCTGACCATCCGTCTTCACATGGGTTGCTATTTATTTTATACTTTGTATAACTATCCACGTGTTGTTACAAAATATAACGATAACACAAGAAATCGATATTTTTAGATCGTTTCGCGTCTGAGGCGCTTTATTATTTTATCAATTTTTAACGATGATATTTTGTAAACGAAAGTTTTTTTTTTTAAATATAAGTGTGCGGCATTAGTGTTATTTTGCACACTGATGTTCATTGTTCTTTTATTTCTTGAATCTGTGACAAAAAGTTGAAAAATTCTCATTTTGATAAAGTGTGAACAGGCCCTTTAAAATAACTCCCCATACATGTTCACCACGAGGTCACGGCGTATCGTAAAGATCAAGGTGACATGTAGGGATCAGATGTCACGTGTATGCACAGGTGCAGCTTGTGCGTACGAGAACTTCGTTGTATATTAAACAAATTTGTATAAATATGACACTGAATGGTCTATTCTCAGATAATATCGTTAAACACAACATGTGCAACTTTCAACGTTGTCATTCAAATCAAATGTAAACAAAAATTCACCACTTTACAAGGACAAGATGTGTGCAAGGGCTGTGTCCCTTAACTCAAAGGTCAAGACCATACTTGAAGGTCAGTGCTTTAAAGTGGTCATGGTACATGTTTTGCGGACTGTAACTTCAAAATAACTGTAACTTCAACACAACTGTAACTTTTACATCACTGTAATGTCAACATTCCTGTAACTTCAACATTACTGTAACTTCAACATTACTGTAACTTCAACATAACTGTAACTTCAACATTACTGTAACTTCAACATTACTGTAACTACAACATTACTGTAACTTCAACATAACTGTAACTACAACATTACTGTAGCTTCAACATTACTGTAACTACAACATTACTGTAACTTCAACATTACTGTAACTTTAACATTACTGTAACTTCAACATTATTGTAACTACAACATTACTGTAACTTCAACATTACTGTAACTTCAACATTACTGTAACTTCAACATTACTGTATCTACAACATAACTGTAACTACAACATTACTGTTACTTTAACATTACTGTAACTTCAACATTACTGTTACTTCAACATTACTTTAACGTCAACATTACTGTTACTTCAACATCACCGTAACCTTAATATCACCGTTACTTCAACATTACTGTTACTTCAACATCACTGTAACTTCAACATAACTGTTACCTCAACATCACTGTTACTTCATCATTACTGTTACTTCAACAGTACTGTTACTTCAACATCACTGTTACTTCAACATCACTGTTACTACAACAACTACACGGCTACATGTATGTTTTAATAGCATGACTCATCCTGTTCATATGACGTGATACATTCTTGATTAAAGGCACAACATGTTTTCGAAAGGCATCTTGTATTGTTTTGATCGAATATAAATAAAACCTGATTGTCACCACCAAGGAGTTTTCTTTGGCTCATTTGTCTTAACGGAACTTTACGCGCCATTTGACAGGTTTACATGTGATAATGAACATATACAATTTTTTTTAGAAAATATAGTGTCACACAGATAGCACAGTGTTATAAGTGAATCACAATGAAGTAAGTAAGACATAAAAATAACAGAAATTATTTTGAAGGGAGCTGTGTATTCTCTGGATGTTTTCTTTGTTTGTCGTTGTACATACACACCTGATTTATTAAACTACACATGCCATTATGCATTATTAAGGTAGGTTTAGATGTATATAAAGTGAGTGGAGTAATTCAATCATCACGCTTGATTTTGTTGATACACATGTGTGTGATAGTATATAGGATAAACGGAGATGAATATTTTGTTAAATCAATCGTACAGTTTTGCACCGATCAGGATGGAAGACAACACACTTCGCTCTTCATCGTTATCGTATATCCAGACATCGTCGCCGTCTGCCCAGGACCCAGTTTCATGAACATTCTTAATTTTTGAGCTCAACTCATAAAATGATATTTGAGTTTCCACTCAGCTGAGTATTGTCGGTAAGCGCACGAACAATCTCAAATATCAGATAAAAGAAAATGCACCCGTTACTCCTCAAACTCAGGGTTGAGTCACACTCCAAACTAAAAATAATCTGCTATGAATACTAAATAGAGCATAAGCATCACACTCTTTTCAAAAATTGAAAAAAAAAATCCAAGTTGAGTCAGAATATTGACTTAGGTGTGTTCGTTAAACTAAGCCCTTATCAATTTGCCACCACAGAAACCCTTCCAAAGTCTTATCTTTGGACAACCGATGTATTCTGCCGGCTTCAAAACAGTCTTCGCTTGTTTCTGATACGACACGAACACACCGCTCAACAATGTTTCAATTGTTTTCGCGTGTGTTGCTGTTACATTTTCGCACGGCTTTCTCGAACAAATCAACTCCGAATGCACCTGCGTCTCGGAAATCCAGCAACTTGCAGGTATGAACTTGAACAATTGATATATCTGATTATCTTTTACCAACGCACACCACAATCAACACCGTATGACTTTTTTAACAATTGTATTTTCTGTTCAAGTTAATATATACATGTTAACAAGGATTGTATGGTATAACAACAATTCTTACACGTTGCTGCTGATAAAACATATAATACCATTATCAAACAGAGACGTTTATTTTATGTCCAAATAATATTCAATAATACGACTTGTGTCTTAGAACATTCGAATGTAGTAAATCAAATGTCAACAAAAACAAAATCAACAGCAATCGCACTTACCACAAAATTAATGAATGTTTCATTATAAGTGATTGAACAGTGTTTTTTTTTTATCATTTTCACTGTCTTTTTGATCTGCTTGCAAGCATGCATGGACACGGTTTCATTTTTGGTGATTTTTTGTATTAAATACAAACTTACAGTTGCTTGGAAAAATCACTTTAAATGATGCATGTATATGCAATTGTCTATTTTACTTAATACTATGTCAATTTAAGTAAATAAAATAGTAAAATCTTCGTACAATTCTGCGTATGTTGAAAAAACAACACCCAAAGGTCATTGACAGATTAATGTCGTATGTCAACAACACATTATAGTGTGTTCTATATACGTACCATTAAATATGATCCTACCTACCTGGTTACGTCACACATGCTGTGTCACTCCAAAGACACACGTTTTTATTGATTTGGATGCAAAAGCAACTCAATGCATAATTTAAAACATAATTTCACAGTCAAATCATACGTTATTCCACCTAATATAGGGATAGGTTCAGTAAGCTTTGGATACAAGAAGTGAACTGTAATACATATAATGTATGCACTGTATGTACGCTCATGTTGGTGTCATCCTAGGTCAGTTGACGACCCTCCAGAATGTCGTGGGAAGTTTAAGCACGATGCAGGCTTTGATCGATGCTCTGGTGAAGAACATCTCCGCAATGGAGCAGCAACTGAGTAAGAGTCTAGCACCAAACTGCGTCCACAATTTTATGATATTATATATATTGAGATGCAAACAATGGTCTGCACAGGTCTGAACATGTCCACGTAGTTTCATTTATTTCCGATGATAAAATGTATGCAGCGTCTGAATAATTTATAAATGTTGTAAGCACTTCAATATCTGTAAATAAATGGCTTTAAATATCAACTTAAAGTGCACTACATAGAAGCTATATGAAGTTTGAATTTATGAAAACATGGATATGAAACACCTTAAGTATATATACTGTGAATGAACCATCCTTTTTTGGGGGATGGGGATTTCATAGTATGTATGCCTCGTTCTGCACCGTAGCTAGGCGCACACGCCGAAGTCTCAAATGGGAATATGTATGTCTGTTTGTATGTCTGTGTATCTGGTTATATATACAGAATATTACTTATCTTAAATAACGAGATTTATAATAAATAAATAAAAACACATAACTTGTTAATATATTGCTACATGTAAATATATTGAATTACGAGATTATTTAAATATTTAAAAAAGTGTTATTACATGGCGGCAACTGGGAACACCTAGTTATTCAAATTTTGCTACAGGTATGGATACCTCCCATTTACTGTGTTGCTATGAGATACCATTTTAATAACCACGTTCCTAATTTCCATGTTATTAAATGAGAGAGCTCTTATCCTACGTTGTAGCTCTAATAATCGCGTCCCTGTGGAATTCTACCTTTTTTCCAGGCCACCTTAATCTGGTTCTCCACAACCCTCAGGCCGTGGCCTTCACCGCTCAGCTTTCACATGACATGGCAAACATCGGCGGTGGTCAACAGGTGGTGTTTGATAACGTGGTCACCAACCCTGGTAACGCGTATAACAAAACAACCGGCCACTTCACGGCACCACAACCTGGTATAGTGACCCTACAGGCCTATGTTCTTTGATATTCGCACGAATATGTTATAATTGACTTCAATTTTAAACTTTCCGCAGTTTGTTTCTTGCTTTTTGAATATTAACTGTATAATCCCGTAATTCTGTATGATTCCAGTTTTTCACGTTACCGTTCAATTATCAGTCTTTTGTTAGCTGAGGTTTGCAAAACTATAAAACGAATGTCCCTTTTTGTTCGTTGTTTTTATGCATAAATTTGCCTCATTTACTTTTCGGTAATCTTGCTCTGTAGTATTTTTTCATTAAAGTGCAACCGCGCGTTTGAACGGTAAGTGTCCCCACACTGATCCGACATTTTTCTAACCGTTCAAACGCGCGGTCGCAATTTTCTGAAAAAAAACCTTATTTGTTGAACAAAATCATGATACCTATACAAAACTCTCACGAATGAGCGGGCTCTCCACTCTATCCCATAAAAAATAGTAAAATATTTAAAAAGACATCCTTAAAATGTAACCTGGGTCGCTTTTATTATTAGTATTCTCCCAACACAGATCTTAAAAAGTCACGTGGTATAGGCACCGTGCTGATAGATTTTAGATTGGTAGTAAATAATGAAATTATTCTCTTCCAAATTAACCTGTATCTGTTCCTTTTATAGCTTCTGCATTGTAGATTGTTTCTGCATGTCTGTGAAGAAAACAACGTAAATATCAAGACACATATTCAAGCAACTTTATTACCAACTGCAACTGATAAAGCCCTTGTAACGTGGTGACGTCATATACTAGTAGCATATTTATCAGAAGTATCGGCCCTCTTAATGAATACATCTAATTTGTTTAAGTGGAAAACATGCTTATACGTCAATCCTTAGCTAAATGTGTATTCTTGGATCCTGCATCGGTAATGTTTTGACCAAATACTGGCTAGACTTAGCTCCCTGTAGTAATCTGTATCATGTTCAAAGTTTCTTATAATATCGGCCCTTCTGATTGGTTGCTAAGGTTTGTTACTATGCGCATGTGCTTGTTTTTTAAATGGTTTATTAATGGAAAAAAAACGAAACTCTTTCTCATATTGTTCTAAAAATAATTTAAATTATTTTCACAAATAAGCGTCTTATAAAACATTTCGTTAACCTACTAATAAACCATAAACAAACTAACATCATTATATGTTACGTTATTTAGAATTCATGGCATCACCCTGGAGTAAATATGACCTTCTTTCTAATGAAACCCGGAAATCATGAAAATGACCGTCGTAATTGTCATTCATAAACAGTAATTAAAACTTCTTAATATGGAAAATATTAACTGTCTCGCACGTCTTTTGGGGTTTTTCAAGTGGACTTGTTAAAGTCACGAAACGATGAGGATGGTCTTATTATTGGAAGTGTTGACCTTAATAAAGCTTTTGATTAATATGCGTACACGTTTATTTCCAGGTGTGTACATATTCTACGTTACCATCACGAGCTTTGCCAACCATAGCGCCGGTTTTTATCTAATCAAGAACAACCAATACCTGCTCGCCATCACGTCCAAACCGTCACTGGTGCATGGGAACCCAACTATCCCGGAGACTAACACGCACGTAATCATCGAGCGTTTGAACAAGGGCGATCAGGTTTATGGAACAATCAGGAACAATCGCTACGACCCGCACGAGGGTCTCGGTGGAAACAACCAGACGTCGTTTTCCGGTCACATGATCACGCCGTATTTCAGTCCATAAATGAGTTGACATTAAACGGTCGCGAAACTGTGTGAATTATTCCTATAATGCATGTTATCGTAGCTGTACCTAAACAAAACATTAATAAATTTACTTTATAAACTGTTTTGCTGCCTTCGTTTGACTTTCAAAAGATTTGTTAAATTGTATTTACACCTTAAAGGGACCTTTTAACGTTTTAGTAAATTGACAACATTGAAAACAATAATTGTTTCAGATTCGCGAATTTTTGTTGTAATTATGATACTGACCTTTTACCATGCTCTAAAATATCCATTCCCTTACATCCCTCCTTTGCCTATATAGCAAACAAACAAAAACTCAGTTTTTTGGTACTAGCCGCTGGGATTCGCATACCGGCTGTCCATGTATTATTATACTTAACATAATAACCATCATCAAACCGCCAAACATACATCACATAATACAATCTTTCTAACAGTCATCATACAGTAACATTCTATGAACATTAAGTTCAATACATATATCAATTATTCAATTTCATATATAATTACCATAATATTAACTATTAACACATTACTATAAAAATAACATGTATACCGTGCGAGTTCCCAAAGCTGAATGACAAAAACTGACCACGTTTTAACCATGCACGAAAACCTCGTGCTTCTAGAGCGCCTCTAGCGGCAAATTCATACTGAAGGGAAAGTAATTTTCGACTCATTCAATAAATTTCAAACATCGAAAATTATATT
>VMBQ01002353.1:82254-99265 GCA_007657795.1 Dreissena rostriformis
CTCTATAGCGTTACTTAGCAATTTATTAGAATCCGAGCTACGCCTTCATACATATTGCAAACACAATCACAGCAAAAAATCCAGTAAAATTAGATTATTGTCTAATATTTAAGTTGTTTTGGTGATCCTGCTTATTATCCGTTTTCCTAAGGAAGTGAATGAAGTTACACATAGGTATTGACATAAGATGAATTAATTTGTTTATTCAATTGAGATCACATATCACAGTTTGGTTTTAATAACTTTACATAAAAGCAGAGCGCAGATCTTTTTTTGTTCGAATCAAGTTAAAGATAGATATTGCATTTTTAATAACGGTGACTAAGATGTGACATGTACACTTTTTATAAGTCGACTTCATTAGTTGTGGGAACAAGATAACTTACTTGTAGGAAGTAGTTAATAAGTCAGAGGGACGTGTTGCTATGTAGTTTCCCACGAGTAACTTAGAAGCTCCCGCGACTAACTAACTCGCTCCCACGTTTTAACTATAAAAGAACATAATAATAGTTTTAATAAAGTTGAATAAAGGCAGAGCACATAAACATAAACAACTTTGATCCCAATTTAATAAAAGATTAGCAAAGCACAGGCATTACAAATTTAGCGTGTTCTGAGAAAACTGGGCAAAATGTTTGTGCGTACATTGTCATCCCAGATTAGCCTGTGCAGTCCGCAAAGGCTAACAGGGACGACAATTTCCGTTAAATGGATTTTTTTACATGATGTCCCTTCTTAGCGAATATCCAGTTAAGGCGGAAAGTGTCGTCCATGATTAGCCTGTGCGGACTGCACAGGCTTATCTGGGATGACACTTTACGCACAAACATTTTGCCCAGTTTTCTCAGAACACGACACAAATGATCCTCTGGTTGTAATCAAGATGTTTATTAATGCCAATCGGAACCCCTCGGACGATTCCGATTAGGGCCGCCATCTTGTTTTCAAAAGTAGTTCCAATATGACGGCCGCCTACGTACATCAGAGAGACGGTGTGGTGTAGCCCACTGTCCGAAGCGTTCAGATTGTATAAATGCATGTACAGCACATACATTTTGGTTCTTATTAAGTTCGATGAAAGCAAATCGTACATAGTACTATTAACGTTAATAACGTAGTGAAGTTTAGCAAACGCAGATCTTGGCAACAATCATGTTAAAGTTAAGTACATTTTAATACTTTGCAACTTTCCAATCAGCCACTACCGAAAAGTGGACAGCGGTACTTTGTGATAAGCCGAGTAGTTACGATTGTTAGTGTTTTCCGGATGTTGGTACTCTCGTATGCATATTTAACTTCGCGTTTGTGCGTATACCATAACATTGATAGTAGACCTGTTTCTTACAATTAAACTGTTTTACTTACACCAGCCCTTCACTGTCACTTTTAAGTGCAAAGTTTAATAATAAACCGATCTTTACAGAACGGATTTTGAAATCGTCGCAATCAATTTGTTTACACATGTAAATCTAAAAAATACATTTGCTCACATCAGGAAGTGAAGTACATCTTCAAGTGAGATTGCGGTTTTTATTCGGAGTAATGTACAATCTGAGCCCATCAAGTAAACAAGTAAATATCAAGGGGGCATAGTGTGCATTTTCAGTATTGTTAAAAGCTACCATTTGTGTTTGAATGAAGGTTAAACGATGACCATTTTTGTGTAAGACAAAAGTAAAACGGTATCAGTTTTTTGGACAAAGGTGAAATGTGAATCTTTTTTGGACTTATGTAAAACGGTAATAGGCTATTGGAATAAAGTGACACAGTTATATGTGTTGTCGGAATAAGCAAATGTTTTCTTTTGACAAAGGTACAGCGGAAGTATGTTTTGTTTAAAATGGTACTAAAAACTGTTTCATTTATCCTTAAAGTTCACGATAATACTAAGTTTTCCAGTGAGTTTTGCATTTGAAATATATGTTTGAAATAAAGTGCAACGGTATTTTAAAGAAATAACTACTTGAGACCACGGCAAACATAACTTCCGGGTATTCGATATGCCGTCTTCTTTTGAATGAAACACATGGTCTGGATAACTGCAGAAGCGTGTACTAATTGGAGCTTAACCGGGTAATATATCCGAATTCTGCATTTGCAAACGAACCAACGGAAGAATTAGGGAATCCAGCGTATTTCGTGTTTGAAAAAAAAAACAAGAACACAAAATTAAGTATGTATTCAACGGTGGCACTGACAGTTACTGTTTGCATGTTTATTGCATGCTCATCAGCGTGCTCTACATATTGTGTATGCATCGAAGATAAGGCGACCTGTAAAGCACAAGACCCAAGAAGACTTATTCTCAGTGGCAATATTCGAGAAGTGGTTTTGCACGACGTTAATGCATCGTTTTTAACTAGCAACACATTTTCTTCCAACCCACAATGGTCAAAGATAGAAACTCTGGAAATATGGGCGGTTCGCGTCACATCTCCAATTCTTGGCGGTCGTGTTTTCACATAATTGCTGAATAAAACAATACGGCATGTGATTTATTTTAATTGACACATCAAAGTTGTGTGATAATACCGCATAAATTCTCATTTGAAAAAATACGTAACAGTTTTTTTGTTTCAAATTACAATTAAATTGCAATTAAAAACTGGAACGCGAAAGCGTGTTTCAGAAATGTTGATAAGCGGGTTAACTGCCGTGGCAACCTATAAACAGATGCGCGCTTAGACTTATCTCGCTTATCTCGCCGAAACCCCCCGATGTCCGAGACTTGGACGATACTTCGCGTGCTGACTATCTCTGTTATCTACGTCTCTGGATATCTGTAACAAGGTTATACACATTTGCGTTTGAATTGGAGTAGATAAGACGGTTCGTAAATTGGAACGAAAATACTGTAAATATTTCAAAACAATGATGATTTTTACAACCTTAAAACGTAACGTTAATGTATGGATTAATTTAACGCTTTTTCAACCAGTAATGTTCTAAGAAATCTTAAATTTGTTTTATGCAGACACTTAACAGAAATCTGCGACGTGTGTGCAGATATAATCTTTTATGAAATGGAACTATTCTCGTTTGACAAATATGAATCCCGTTCTCAGGATCGTGTTATTCTGGATATAAGCTGCCGCCATTAGCGTATATACATGAATGGGTCAACAATCAACAGTTTTGTTTCGTCGTTATATCGTGATCGTGTACTTAAATTAAGCGTGCCACCATCTCGCGTGCGAAATAATGGGAGCATGCGCCACTAAGCAGGTAACTAGACCCTAATGCAATATTATTTGAATGTAACTTTATAAGTTAAATCCTAAAGTTTAATATTTATTTTATATCTATATTTGAAACATTTGTGCGATATGTGTGCCTTTAATGCTGTTATACGATGTTCATATACATAGTTTATGAATTCGTTATAGATTGTGGTTATGTGTATGTTCTGGTACATTTAATACTGTTGTATTACACAGCATTATTCAAAATGTTCTTTTGCAGAAACATCAATTATATTGTGCTTTCATTGATAACGAAAAGACATTCGATACAATTATCCACCATGCATTATGGATAAAATTGATTATATTTGGTCTTAGCTGCAAAATGATAGCAATGATAAAATGAATATATGCAAATGTTAAATCATGTTCAAGAAACAGTAAGGATATGTCATAGTCCGACTTCTTTGACGTTTCTCATGGTGTAAAACAAGGAGAACCTCTGTCACCTCTACTTGTTATATTGTTCATCAATGATATTACAGATTGTATTAATGCTCAAAATTTACAAATGATGATTTGCATTTGCTATCTGTTTTATGGTGTTATTTGCTGATGATAATGTATTATTTACAACTAACCCAGTAAGCCTTTAGAACCAACTTAACGATATTTACCTTTACTCTTATAAATGGGGTCTTAAAATAAATGTAAATAAAATAAATGTAAATAAAACAACAATTTGCATATTTGAAAAACGAAAAGCAGGTGCAGCTATTCATGGTTTATAAATAACGAGTTCATTGAGATAGTCGATAATTTTGTGTACCTGGGTATAAAATTGCATTACACTGGAAATATGTCTCATACTGTAAACATATTAAATGAACAAGCTCTTAGAGATTATCATCATCTTTTATCTATTTTTAACCGTGTCAAATTAGATGTCAAAACCAAACTATCGCTGCTTGATTCACCAGTAGCGCCAATCATCATGTATGGTTCTGTTTTTGGGGCATCTGTGACATCTCTGATATTGATAAATTGCATAACAAATTTTGCAAAAATATTCTTTGTGTAAAACAATCTACTTCGAACTATGCTTTACTAAGTGAATTGGGTAGATTCCCTTTAGCTGTAATAGCCAAACTAAGGGCTTTGCGTTATTGGATGAAAATTGTAAATTATCACAATTCAGTTTTATATCAAGTGTTTACGGAACAGGTGTATATTTTAACCAATTTAAATTGTAGGTAAAATAATCTATGTTGCAAGGTTTTAAAATTATGTTTAGACAACCTTGGCTTTGGCTTTATGCTATATTCTCCTGAATTAACAGACGATATTGAATACATGGTAACACAAAGACTGAACGATCAATTTGTACAAGAATGGGGTGATACATTACCTTTACAGCCAAACATGGAATTCTACTTAAAATTTAAAAAAGCTTCGAATATGAAAAATACCTTGATTGTATATCCATCGAAAATTCCAAAATTTTTATGAGCAAATTTCAATTAAGTTCACATTGTCTTGAAATAGAAGTTGGCACATATAATAGGATATCTCGAGAAGAGCAGAAATATAAACTTTGTAATCAATATGTACGTGAATCGGAATATCACTTTTTACTGTGTTGTCCATTATATATAACGAATTGCGTATAAAATATAATATCAGGACATCCTGGCCTACCATTAGTTAATACATATCAATGATGTCTTGCACACATACTCTAAAACTCAAAACGATTGCAATTTTTTTTGACAGAAGCTTTGAAACTTAGATCGCCGTGGCGTAGTGGATATGGTGTCCGTCTAGCGATTGGGAGGTCATGGGTTCGAACCCCACTGGGAGCGTTCATTTGATCTCCCCCAAAGACACTTAGTACTGGTTATAGTCCCAAGAAACAGACTCGAGAGCGTTTATAAAAGCCTACAGCTTTCGATGCAATCGAGCTAAAATAAATAGGTTTAAACTAAACTTAGATCTGAGAAAGTAAACCGATTAGCTGATGTATCGTTGAATGTTTTAACACATTATATTGTATAGTCTTACATGTTATTTGTTATTATGCACATGTTTGTTTTGTTTGACATGTTTGTTTATACTTAAATATGTTATATGTTATATTGTATAATTCCCTGTTTTGGCCACATCTCTTTTGTACATATGTTCTTGGCTTAAGGCCGAATGTCGGATTGCCAAGAAACTATTGAATTGAATTGAATCAAACACAATACTCTGAAGTTACTGTTTAAAGGACAACGACGAAGAAAAAGACGTGGATTCGTACGATGTGAAATGTGTGGTATCCAGTGAAGAAATGCGCGTGGATCAATTAACTCTACTCACATCTACTCCTAGACAACAGCAGGAAATAACACAAAGTAAAATTCCTTCCCGCTTTAGAGATAAAAGTTGGTTTAAAGTGTGTGTCTACGATTTTAATATCAACATGTTATTTGCTCAATTTTAAACCAGCACGTGAATATAAACGAAGAAAGTTTAATAAATATCATTTTAAGCAGTAACGGGAATCATAAATCGAATGTTTTTTTGTTTAATGAATTTATTACCACCAATCTGTTTATTCATAACGTCGATACCGACATGTTTACTTATATGTGGCGCACAACCAATGATTTTTTTTCGTATGTACAACTCCGGCAAATTTAGCGAGGTTGTAGTAAACAAAATTTGTGTTTAATAGTAACACTAACTGTTTAAGATATTTTAATACTCAATCATGTTCATGTGTTAATTATGGATTTAGATAATTAAATATTGGCATTGAAAACACATAGTTCAGTATGAAGAAGTGAAACTCCAGAAACTGCAGCAGTATTGCAGTTTTATCATACTCACCTCTGTGGTCCTTTATTTATGGCAAGGAACCAATTGCCAAAACGGTACAGTACGGCACAAAACGAAACAACATATACACATAGTAGAATAAAGCTGGGGTCACCGCCTTGGAACGGTCAATGCTAAGTATTGGGGGTTTAAACCAGTTAATGAGCGCTCAACCTCACACTTAAATGATTTCAACATACATTAGGCTTTAAGCCCATTAATATACACATGTACCACACAATATATTCACATATGGTCAATGACGTACATAATTTTCAACAGAACCTAGATACAATGTTTAATACAATAAATTTGTATACGCGTTATCGTATTTTTTTGATTTTTTATTAAGTAGATAAATAAATGAAAGTACATGGAGAGATAATATTGATAATATAAGTCAGCTCTTAATTTAAAAGCTTTAAAAACAAAAATAGAAAGATTTCGTACACTTTTTTAATTGTCAGTCTGTAAAAAGCCAACAACTTGATAATGCTTTTGTTCTTCAAATAATATTGAAAACATACAAACATACTTTAAAGTATGTACATACGATTTTCATGTATTATACATGAATAATATAAATAAACGTTCACATGGCAAAAGAAAAAATGGTAACTTAAGACGTAAATTTAAAAGGCTGCTTTCTTTAAATGACTGTTGTACGTTATTACAAAATGGGGGAAACATAAATTACTAAGTGCACTTTGCTTTTTTCTGTTTCTTCTTTGACGCATATCGATAAGGAATGTAAATTTATTTTACTTCAATCTGACCCACTGTATGAATGTGCTTGCATTATTTAATCTTACACTGACTATTATCTTAAACCTTTCATTGAAAGTGCACATAACAAAACAAGAAATCGTATTAAAATTGAGTTTTGTAACAAAGGTCTTGATTTAATTGACCTTCCTAAAATATTCAATGATAAAAATCTGCGTCGGTTGATACCCCCTTATTTCCGCAATACTGAATCACCACTTATTTCCTTTAAATATAGTAAACCTGATCGAAGTATCGTGTTTAATTATAATGCTATTACCACAGATAATAATGTAATTGAAAATTGTCCTACATCATGTGATTGTTCTAGTTCAAAATATATATATAGTCCAATAGGTCATGTTATTACTGGCGATCTTAATTTTATTCAAAATAAAAACCTAAAAAAATTACTGCGCAGAGGCCCAAAGTATAGACTTCCTATTCCAATCGATTTTGATAACTGCGTTGAGGAAATTGAAACATCTTTACAGGAATATTGTACAAAATGGTGTAAGAAAGAAAATGCAGAAATTACTGCACTCAATGAATGGAAAACCAAGGTATTATTTATGGCCATTAATAAGATATCTTTTTATAATAAAAATCCTTTAGCCTTACCACATTTACCTAAATTTAATAAACAAGGTCTCTGTAAATCTCTGAAGGACTTACGATCTAAATTCGTTATAGTTCCTGCAGATAAAGCGGCTTATAATGCTATAATAATATGACGAGTGTTTTATGTTCACACGATTTCACAAGAACTTTCACAAACAACATCATATTGTGAATACAATAAGCAGCCTAATGAAATTATTTCCGACCATGTTGCAAAGTGCATAAATCTAAATATTAACGTAAATATTGCTAACAAGAAATTGCCATCACTTTACTGGATACCTAAATTACATAAAACGCCATATAAAAGTTGTTTTATCGCTAATTCAGTGTGTTGTACCACCAAGCAATTATCAGTGTACCTAACATCCGCCTTGAGTGCTATTAGATATCATATAGCCAAATTTTGTAATACAGTTTATGAAAATAGTAATATAAACTTATTTTGGTCAATAAAAAACGCCTTAGAAGTTATTGATAAAATTAAAATTAGAAAATATAAGGTGTCACAAGTAAGTACTTATGATTTTTCTACACTATATACAACGCTTCCTCACATTTTAATAAAATCCAAACTCATTTCACTGATTGAAAAAACATTTGCAAGAGAGAAGTGTTCTTATCTTGCTTTAATCTCTAAAATATCTTTTTTTACTAATCAGATATTGGATAAATACATCATCTGGACTTGTCTTGACTTTTGTGAAGCACTTACTTTTCTTCTGGATAACTTGTTTGTTGAGTTTAATGGTAAAATATTTCAACAAATTATCGGTGTTCCTATGGGTACTAATTGTGCCCTGCTTATTGCTGATCTATTTTTATATTGTTATGAAAGGGATTTTATGTTAGAATTATCAAAAACTAAACAACTAGATTTGATTCAACGTTTTAACCTAACAAGTAGATACATTGATGACATACTGAACTTAGATAATCCATACTTTGAACAATTTATTCACAATATCTATCCAAAAGAACTAGTCTTAAATAAATCGTGTCAATCAAATATAGATGCTGCATTTTTAGACTTACATCTAACCATAAATAATAATATGATAAAAACAAGTTTATACGACAAACGGGACGACTTTAACTTTGAAATTGTGAATTTTCCTTTCCTAGATGGTAACATCCCTAAAGGTCCTTCCTATGGTATTTACATTTCGCAGTTGGTACGATACGCTAGAGCATGTTCTTGTGTTAAAGATTTTAATGATCGTAATCGTTTATTAACTAAGAAATTGTTAAAACAAGGTTTTTTGTATCATAACCTTTGGCGTAAATTCGCTAAATTTCACTCTAAATATAGTGATTTAATTTCAAAATATAATGTTCCTTTAAAATGGCATTTAACTAATGGAATTTCACAACCATCATTTTATGGAGATGTTTTGAAGCGTGTTCGCAAATGTAAATATCTTAAAGCAAATGCTAGTAATACACTTTTTAATTTAATTAGCTCCTTTTTATCAAAGGGATATGATACTGATGTACTAAAAAACACATGCTTGTTAGTTTTTGATTCACTATATCTTTTTTCTCTTAAAATTTGGGATAATTAATGTAATGACAATTTTATATGTTTGCTTCTATATTGTTTGATAAGCATAGCTGGTTTTATTAGTAAGTCTAGTATACAGTACAGTCACTTTAATAATATTTAATTTCGTTGATAATTCGATTATTTAGTACAGTCCCTTTAATAATGCTTAATTTTGTTACTGGTGACGTCATCGTGTCTTTCCTCCTAAATACGTCATCGATACGAACAACCGACACTGTTTTAGCTACATGATAGGTACATGTACTCCAGTTTATATCGGTCAACTTTATTCATAATTATTTTTTCTCTGATGGTAGTTTCTTGATCAATTTATTTTTAAGCTTCGTTTTATTTATTTTGAATTAGTCACATAAACAATCAAGTAGGTAATTTGGATCTTTTACACCCAATATTGCTGCTTCTTCCTGTAGGTGCGCGATGATGATCTGAAATATTAACTATATGATGCTATATTCTGAAATCTTTTTTGTATAAAGAAGGGATGTAGTTGATGCGTGTTAGTAATTTCATTTCATCGTGCCTCAAAAAGTTGTAACTCTGTTGCTCTGGTCTCCTTTCAACCATTGAGTAATAAAATAGTAATTAAATTGAATGCGTTTTAATTCCCTTTTATTACTGTTTAATTTGAGTTGCAATGCTATGAGGTTAAATTTTATTTACACTTATATGTATCATGAATATTGCTGGGCCAAGTGTGAGGTTGAGCGCTCATTAACTGGTTTAAACCCCCAATGCTTAGCATTGACCGTTCCAAGGCGGTGACCCCAGCTTTATTCTACTATGTGTATATGTTGTTTCGTTTTGTGCCGTACTGTACCGTTTTGGCAATTGGTTCCTTGCCATAAATAAAGGGCCACAAAGGTGTGTATGATAGAATTGCAATACTGCTGCAGTTTCTGGAGTTTCACTTCTTTATATTATATTTTCTCTTTTTTACATTCAAGTCCGTTTTCAAACCATCACGTGGTATATGGATATAAATAAGATAAATCATATTGGGGATATATATTAATTTTACAACGCGTATAAAGCGAAGGGCAACCTCAAAAACTACGTTTTCTGGATAAAGGCCTCTTAAAACGCCACTGATATTTAGCGAGCGCAACGTCATTAGAAAGAATAAATCATGTTTAGCGTTACGTTTATTATTCAGGGTAGTTCATAGTCGAAACCTATTTCCACTCAAATACACCAGGTTCCTTGATTGACAAGTGGGATATTAAGCTTTTAAAATTGGTAGTCATGAATGATTTATGAAAAAATATCACTGTTTCCCTGTCTAATTCTGCAAGGAAATTAAATCAACAGTCGCGTTTTACCAGTTTGTATTATTACCATTATCCGTTTGCGTTTGTCACATTTACCGTCATTTGCTCAAATGGTCGTTGCTCCCCAGACTTCATTCGAAGAATATCTAAACTTGAAGTGTAATTTAAATGGTGAACGGTTTGCTCATCAAGATGTATGATAAACGAAATTTCGAAAGCCGGTTTCTCCCACGGTATATAATGTACTGACAACGGAAAATAATCCCTGGGCTCCTATGATAAGGGTAGTACGTAACAGTTGCTGCCAATTTGGGAGTTGTGAACCGTGAATTCGTAAATTTATTTATAGGCAAAGCATACGTGAAATTATGACCAAACCATATCAATTTATAATGAAATAGAAACATGGATGATTGATATTAATCTTGGAAGACAGTTCAGACACAGCGTTGTTTAACAAAAAGTCACATGCTGAAATGTATAAAATGCTGAGAACACCTAAGATATTTGAAACGTGCACACGTGCAAAAGTGTTAGCTGTTTTTTGAAATTGAACACAAAACACATGTAAGGAGAAACAACACATATTACGGTGCAATAACCCTTTATGTGCTTTATGAAATAATAGTAAAACTATTACACAACAAAAATGTCTCAAAATCGAAAACTATTTGTATATTTCTGTTTAAATACTCATTAAACAGTGAAGAGCAGAATATTGTTTTCTCTTGTCTAGAAACCAAAGTCACCGATGAAAATGTTCACAGAAACAGGCCACACGATTTTGAAGACACAGACACTTCCGACCAAGAATCAATCGTTACAAGCTGTGCTGACCAAAGTGATGAAGACGATGTAAGTTTATCTTGCGAATAATTTTATTGCAGTTCGAAAGAACAATGTTCGTTCCAATTGTGTGAATACACCTGCTAACGCGAAAAAATCAATTTCGCTTTGCGAACATCATGAAACATGCTACATATCTACAACATAATGGCTTATTATATGTTAACTGGTATCCAGTAATACGCATTGAATTCAGTAAATATGCATCAAACACTTCACTTTGATACTGATAATAAATCGTCAAGTTTTATAAGCAACATTGAATATTTTCTTAGACCGACCTGGAAGACTGTCTGGAAGAAATGCAAACGCTTATAGATAACGGCTACATACCATCTAATACAAAGAATAATGAGTGTAAGTATAATGCATTTTTTTATTTATTGTCACTGTTAAAGAGAAAATTAGTTTGCATAACCTTAAATTTCGAGCTAGCGACGAATACACGTCTCCTCATCGTTTTATGACCGTTTTAGGAATGATGATAAAGAGTTCAAACTTGATCGGACGGTCGCGCGCTCGCTAAAAAACGATAGTTACTTAATATAGAGCAAATGGGATCAGCTGAAACACTCTTGAACGAATTAAGCCTTTGTAAAGTTATATCATTCATATACATGTATAGCTTTTGTCAAAACATCATTGTGGATTGCATTCGAGGTGGGCGTGGTCAATGTCGCTATTAATTTATAAAAAAAGTATAATATAATACATAAATTTAAGTAAAAGTTTATTGACAAGAAACTGAGCTAATACCTCTTTGAAAGATAAAAGAGAATACTATATCGCGCGGAAACGTAAAGCTGCATTAGAAGATGTTTTAATATTCACAATAGGGCAATGCATCCCTGAACAATCATTGGCGCGATATGACTTGAAAATTTGCACATGTGCAATATAAAAGCATATAAAGTTTCATCAATTCGGAACATGAACGTACGAGATCTTGTTTGGAAACGAATTATCATTCAAGAAGTAAACATTCCCTGAACAATCACTGGTGCGGAACGACCTGACAATATGCGCATGTTCATCATGTATTATTATTCAAAGGGCAATAACTCCCTAAACATTATTTAAGCGAAACAACCTGAAAATCCACGCTTGTCCATCTAAAAAAAATCGGATGCTTAGTTCCTGCGATCTCCCGTTGAAACACAAATTACATTAGAAAATAACATTCAAGGACAATACTTCCCTTAAATATATTGGCCCGGAATGACCATCACACAGTTAACATTCTGCATATTAAGTTTCATCAAATTCGGATCATTCGTGACTAAGATCATGCGCGGTAACTTAAAGTGGGACGGAATGAAGGACGGATGGACATTGAGTAAGACTGAAACGATTATCGGATGAAATTCGATTTAGACCTACGAACACTCAAACTTCATAAAAATAAAAATACAGACAGAACAACACAGGGGTGAATATATGCTCCTCGTTTTCGGGGGGGGGGGGGGCNTTCAAAAATTAACAAGTATGTTTCTTCTCAAATAATGAAATGAGCGTTTTAAAAATAAATAGTTTTTTTATACAAACTTCTTTTTTTTTAAATATATTTATAGTGCTTGTTTATAAAAAACTCGTTGGCTGTATGGGCGATTTCGGATGATCTGTTTGTACAGCCTAATAAAGAAGTGTGTAAAAGTAAAAAACGGCTATGAATTACAACTTTGCTGCAAAGGCACGAAACAGACCGTTTGTAAAAAAAAGCAGTCTGATTATGATCTGATCTTTATTTCCAAAGAAATATACAAATTAGTATGTTATTTTAAATTTATGTACGCCGATTATTTGTCCGGCCTTGCTTACACGGCTACGCGCCTTCACTGGTTAATAAACATCATCGTTATGCTATGCGAGGGCACTATTTAAAATGAAAATAACAATACATGTATAAAGGATAATATGGTGTTTTTGTAAGCGTCGGCCTTCTCCGCGTCGTCAAGTTTAAGCTCGCAAGATTCTCTAAAAGCAACAGTTTTAACTCAGTTTTGATGAAACTTGGTCAGATTATTTCTCATAACAATTTTTATGCCAAATTAGACTCTGGATTAAGTTTTTCCAAAAACTAGGTCACACGTTTAAATCATAGAAAAAACCTTGTTGTCGTCATCTGCTGACTTGCTACCACAAAGAATAACATATTTATGAATAAATCTTGATTCAATTTGTTTAGAATGTTAATATTTACAATATCTAGGCCATGCCCAATTGTGTCCGAAAACTTGGTCAACCGGTCGAATCAAAATTGGTTACTTTTCAAGAAGCCACATTCGTGAGTCAAACTTGATGAGACCGTGTCAAAATGTTACAATATATATGTAAGGTTTAAAAACTGGGTCAAGCCCATCACGTCAAAACTTTGAAGAAAAAAACAAACTTGTCACCACTCTAAAAGAAGCATTTTTATTAAATATTGATGACACTTGTTCATTATTATTAGCTTAACAAAATCGAGGCCGAATCTGTGTCAAATCCGGTTTAAAGTAAGAAGATCTTTGTTATTGCTCGAGGATCAACACTTTTTAACTCATATTGTTGACGCGCAGACGGAATATTAATATGGAAAATATCTAGACTAGGTTTTTATTTGGGTAAAGTGGGGTCATCAACAACGTAATTGATGCAAAGCTTATAAAAACGCTGTAATCACTGTTGAAGCCAAATGTATGACTCAATCGTAAAATAACATTGTATGAGTGTTTGTCTTGCAAATGCTATATATTTGTGTCAAGTGGGGTAAAAAATATGTTAACAGGTCAAGTCCACAAAAATGTGTGTAACATAAACTCACGCGAGCGCTTACATGTCATCATAGCTTTCTTCTTTTTCACCTAGATAATTTACCGAGAACTTGTTCCATACACTATTGTAAATTTGGCCAGAAATAGAACAGTGATTAAATACTTAGCACTTATTGACTGTTGCTGATAATGTTTATTAAAAGCATAGATGCTCAAGTGAATTTCTTGCAAAGACTTACATTTGCGTAATGATCTTAAACAGATACGCAAGCCGACTCTACCTCATACTTCAACAACTTGATACTAAAGGAAAAACAACTGGACAACGTATATTCGACGTTTATTAATCTAAAATGAGTTTGTCTTTTGACGTCGGAGCTGTAAACAAGTTCATTAAAAAAATACAAGAACACTGCGCCCTGTTAACACTCCAAGCCTGTATAAATACATGTCCGACGGAAATGAACTCGAGAGACTAAACAGTTGTCAGTTGAATCACCGTTTGCGAATATAACGTGTCTCGAAAATACAAAATGACATCTACATGTTTGCCTTGAAAGTAATATTGTATTTACAATATTCTTTCACCACAGCTTTATACTTAAGAATATATAGGACAAAAACAACCTCAGAAACATAATCAGAAGATTGTAATTAATGAATATCCACTAGTCTTTCATAGAAGGCAAAGTATCAATTTGCTTGTTCAATTTAGGACAATAAATCAGCATCAGCAAGACAATTTTCTTTTTAAATTATTCATAATGAAATCACCGATTTGAAACTGCCACTGCAGAGCATAAAGGGATTATGGGTAAAATGGATTGTCAGACCTCACACAATTAATCAGAATACACACATGTGCGACAAAAATCTACCTCCGAGCATCGTTTTTAAATCAATAATCAACCACGAAGAACAACAATTCTCAAAAAAAAACAAAAAAACAACTGTAAGGCATTGCTGATAGTTTGACTATATATGGTGTTAAGTGTTCAATCAGTTTTATAAAGCTTCACGAGAACGGTTGTTTAGTCCTTATTGGTTTAATTGTTCAGAAATCAGGCTGAATCGTATTAAATATGTACCTTCGTCAGAAAGTAATGACAACACACATTATTGGCAGCAAATTTATATTTCAATAGGAAAGGAGTTATAAAAGACTTACAAGGAAAATGTTCTTTTTAGGCGGTTGGTGAAACCATTGGCCTTTTGTTAGAGTGAACATTGAAAAAAGGTATCGAGGAATGTGAAAATATCTAGGTCAATTTAGAAATTGGGTCAAATATGGTAACAAATAAAGACATCAGTTGCAATATAAGACAAACATTTTTAACAGTCTGGAAACGGCATGTATGACTCAGTATTAATGAAACTTGCTCAGACAATATACAACCAAGTCAAACAAAATGTGTCACACAAAGTAAAAACCGAGGCCACATGGTCAAACCTTCGAAAATCGCTGTACTTTGATCTCAACTGCGCGCCATTGGGCTCAATTTGTTGTATTGATAGTTTAATCTGGTTGTTAGTTTTCCCTAAATGGCTAATATAGTGTAATAAATATGATTTTTATTAACAACAATAAGGCTTGTGAAATCTTATTAACTTTTAAAGATATTGTATTATAATATATTTTTTTCCCATTATGCAATATGTGCAAATGCGTCTTATGCTTGTCATCGTTTGTATGAATTTTTGTTTTAATTTAGCAACTAAATGTAATAAATAACTGCGATGTTGAATTATCATTTTTAATCTTTGTTTTAATAAAACTATGTTTTAACGAAAACCAGTCTATATAATTTTCTACCACCTGAACATTTTTTTCACTTACTCTATATCGCTTTTTCGATGTCAAAAGTACATGTCAACCAGATCAATTTCGAAATGACATATCTCTTATCACGTAGATGTTTGCTGAAATAGTTTAATGCTTTCCATCTTGGAAGCAGTGGGTTTCATTATGATGTTATATAATTATGGTTTGTGTCAGCTTGTGAAATCGAAGTTGATTTTAACAGATTTTCGACAACAGTCTGTCTACGATGTCATCGCGTTGATTAAACATCCATGTTGCAATTATTGATTAATAAATAAACACTGGTCACAATTATTGCCATACTCACAACATTAGCTTGTACCATTGTATATTATACATCCTGTGTTATACCAGAACGCAATGTTAAATGTAAAAACGTTATGCCTTTAAACCGATTAAATTCGTATTTGATGCACTGGTCATCCCCGATGCGGTGAACACATTGTAAACCAGCTTGAAAGTGTGATCTAATAAGATGTTAAATCCCCAAAATCAATATGTAAAAAAAGTAATGCGTCCATGCGGCTGATGACCCACATTGCACTTTTTGTCTAAAAACTCAACTTATGTAAACAAAACAAGCCGTGTAATGGTCACATTTGACTTGTGTCCTCTACGGGTGACTTTTAGATAGGGAGACGGGTGTAACACGCAACATGTTGTCTAATGAAAGTTGACATTTGTTCCAAGTTATTGCAATCCCAGCAACTGATGGGAAAACTAGAGCGAAGAAAGGACGTTTCGCGCAGGCGAAAAAACGGACAGCCACTACGGCTGCTATATTGCGCCTACTTTAAACAGGATATGACGAACTATATGAACTTCGAAATATATCAATTGGTATGAATGAATCAGTCACTTTAAAACTATAACAATGTTAACATGTGTAATTCTGATTTAATTAGCTGTCAGTTTGTTTCTGTTGTAGGGGTTGAAATCGCCTTAATGATTTCAAATAACAGTTACTCGAACTTCAAAAAGGACTCATCCAATATCACTGAACTACGTCAATTATTGGATTCATTTGAAGATGAACTGGCTCACTTAATTGGCATTTCTTCCGATCTTTTTAACGGTGAGTAAACGGTTTCTGATGTAGGACGTAATATCGCCTGCAGGATTTCATAGAACAGTTACTCAAACTTCAAAAGGGACGTATCCAGTTTTAATGAACAGTGTGGATTATTAGAAGATTCATTAATTAACAAATTTGCTCACTTAATTGGCATATCTTTTTATGATTCACACACACACACGCACACACGCACGCACACACACACACACACACACACACACACACACACACACACACACACACACACACACAC